>JANTQB010000018.1:22086-230197 GCA_032988175.1 Myotisia sp. PD_48
TTCCCTCAGGGAAAAAAAAAAAATAAACCGTGGCCTATATTTAAAAAGGGCGGCATAACTGGGGTGGCCCCCCCCCCCCCCCCCCCCAAGTTTATTCTAACAATACACAAGTCGTAGAAATATTTAAAGCGATATTATCAAATTAATCAAAACGCCAATTTGCCGGTTTGTATCAGAAATTAGGGACATTCGCTCGGATCGCAGATGAGTAGAGTAACAAAAAAGGGTAGAAAATGAAAACAAAAACGACGGAAACTGAGCGGAGCTCTATCGGGAGGGGCTGAGAGGCCGATTGAATCCCTTAACACGGTTCATATACTGTCTGTACTCGGTCTTCTTTTCCCTTCGTACGCCATAAGCATTATTCCCCGGGATTTTGGTGTTCTGAGTACTCCTGAAGGACGAAAAGCCCATTGTCTTCATCATGACGGACTCTAAATCGTCAGGGTCCACGTTAGGGTCCAATTCCATCTCGTCAGGCAGGTTGGATTTCGCTCCATGACGCGTAGAACCGGCGACACTTCCATTGGGTTCGTTGCCGTGATCCTGGCGACGAGAATATTTTGACTCCTTACGATCTGTCCTGGGTGCTGGGGGTGGTGATCGGGTACGAATCTTGCTGCCGTTGCGCGCAGGCGAGCGAGACCTTGATATTGATCGGTCAGGGTATCTGGAAGTCCTGGAGGAATGATCTGTAAGGCATAAATAGGTTAATAGCCGTGGGAAAAAGGGGGAAAAAGAAGAAGGGAACTCCTGACATCCATCTCTTCGTGATTGTTGCCTGTCCCTACTTAAGCTCCGATCGCGGCCTCTTGTATTTCGGCCATCCCTATCTATGTCTCGTCGGCTTTCTCGAGGGGGATCTCGTGTTCGACGGTCTCTAGACCTGCTGCGTTCTCGACGCTTGTAATCTCTGTCTCTAGAGCGGGATCGAGCCCTTCGGTCTCCCCTGGATGAACCTATTCTGGCAGCATCTTCCCTCCCGGGTATCTTGCGCGTAGTCATATTCTCTGTTTCATTAGGCTCGTCGTCACCGGATCGCGGTTGTTTATCGTTCAGCTCCCACATGGCCGAGCTGTCGGTTCGCTTTGCTCGTTTTGCTGGGGGCTCAGTCATGGCGACGACGTGCCTGTCAACCAGCCAATAGGGGGTTCCACGGAAGGTTATTTAAGTTGTTATGATGTATTTTTTATTTATTGCAGATGAGCCCGGGTCGTCACACCAAGCAGGGTAGTCGTTTAAAAAAAAGGGACTTTGGTTGGTTGATTAACTCTTTGATTTGATATTGAAATGAAGACTTGCTCACAGCTTTTGCTCTGGCTGGCTTGGCACAACACCCAGTCTCAATTAACTAATTCATCCTCAACTCATCTTCATCCCTCATTCATCTGGTTAACTAACTATTGTTAATTTCATTCGAATCCAATACCTAGTGAGAGAGTTAATTTATGGGCTTCTTATAATCAGCTATCATGAGTAACTCGTCCAGCGTCGCGCATCGGCGCACTCACAACCTCCTCCTCATTTCAAAGCTGCTCAACCTGCGTGAGGGTGCAACACCCCTCACCTTGATCCTCGACACCCTAGAACAGCCCGCCGCCCCGTTGCTGCGGGAATACATTCGGAGAGCAAAGGTATTAGATATAATCCATTCGCTTTCAATCCTTTCAATCTTTTCAATCCCAATTTAGAGGCTAAAGGATATTTTTTTGTAGCTTTCGAAGGGACATGTAACATTCGTTTCATACCAAACATTCCCCCGTCCCGCCGATATCGACACCTTTGTTTATGCATCCGGATTGACAAACGAAGATGTCGCAAAGGAAGTGATATCCTCCTGTCCTACGCAGGCCTCGAGAACCGGTCCAGCAAGTATGTTGTTCGAACTTGAATCCATTAGTGTGTGGGTGCTGTGCACTTGAGCTAACTATGTCGAAATTAGAATGTCTTGTTATCTTTGATTCGATCCACCAACTTATCTGCAAGCGAACTGGAACACCTGTGAATTTGCCCGATTATTTGACCTCACTACTTGGTCCAACCTCTCCCCAAATGCATATTTCGCTTGTTGTGGTCTATCACCAGGACATTCCTGAGTCGCAAGGTTTAAATCCTTACGCACCATCGCCATTGACCCTCCTCAAATACCTTGCTACATCAATAATTAAAGTCCATTCAATGCACCATCTCATCGTGCAGAAAGAGGCGACAGATAAAAGTCTGGCCCCACCAGCGTTTGGACTCGACGAGGGGGTAGAGGGCCTCATAGTCAGGAGAGCTACTCGGGATGGCAATCGAGAAGGTCAAGACGGCATCGTGCTAGAGCTGGAGCATAGGCGGAAAAGTGGACGCGGTGTGGTAGAGTGGTACTACCTGCCTTCCGCTTCGGAGTATCGCCCCCAGCAAGCTAGAGAAGTCGTGATCCTTCTTGACGACCACCCGGTGTTCAAACCAAAAGACGTTTCAGGTGAAAACGATGAAGATATGGAGCCTGAGTCCACGTTTGAACTAGGCTTGACGGACAGACAACGCAGGGATCGAGATAACGTAGTCCTGCCGTATTTCGATGCCCAGAAGGGAGATGGGCCTGGAGAAGGTGGGCGGATATTGTACGATCTGGGCAAAGAGGACGATTTCGATGAAGAAGAAGACGAAATTTGAACGTCGCCATTCGCTTAACTTCGAATCTCCCCGACTATGTCAAATATATTCAACCCTTGATAGCCGATTTGTCCCAGAAGGTTGCGCAGAACAATCCTAGCACCAGTGGAGGCTATGGAATCGTCAATACTACGAACGACGATGAGAAAGGGAAGTATAACCTCGATTTGCAGGTGCGATTGAAAGAGAATGCGCCAGGCATTGCATTATATTAATATGAGGGGGTGGTATATATTATGTACGTGCTAGAAAAACCGCCACCACAAAAGAACGATGATGATGAAACCAACTGCCCCGAATGGCCCGTACTGCGCGTGGATACTCGCGTTAGCATCCGACTGGAACCAAGAAGTGGATTTGGACAGATATCCCTACCTGCTTGAGCATCAACTCCCAATTTATCCTCACTGCCGCTTTGCGGTATTTCCTACTGTCTTCCCGTAACCTTCCCGACATTTCGCCCATCCTCTCCAGACTATCGCCTCGATATAAAAGGTCCTCAATATTTTTGGTCATAACTTTGGTCACATCCTTCAGTTCGTCATTCAGCCTGTCCAGGTTCTGGGTGGCTCGACTATCCTGATAAGTCTTCTTGGTGCGCTGGATAAAGGTATCGAATTCGACAAAGGCATATGGCCGAAGACCTGAGGAGAGATATTGTGATGGAGAGTAGGTGGATGTGAATTCTGTCGCGATGTCGGCAAGATAGGTGAATGCGAGTTTTCGAGGGTATGATCGATGGGCGATGCAGAGGAAGCAGATATCATCTTTAATAATATAACTATATACAATCAAGGAGATTAGTGTTGGCTATAAAAGGAAATTCAATTGCAGTAGCAATCAACACATACTGGAGAAAATATTCTCCTGATTCCAAGCTTGCCTGTTGTTCTGAGTTGCGACTGAGCTTGCTAAATACCATCTTGGCTTGTGACTTCCGCTCAGAGAGTTCTGCTTCAGCCTATGAAAATAAGGATTTTTAATCAATATCTGATACACACCAAGGTCAAGACACAAGTCAAAAGACTCACCTGTTCATCATCCACTGAGGCAGCTAGCATGAGGCCTATAATAAAGAATACACACTTAGCTTCGCTTCTCTCACACAAACACAGCGCTCACTCAAAGAGAACACCAACCATCAAGCCTCGCAATCTGTGTGGATTTGACCATATTTTCAGGAAAAAAGGACTACTATTCACACTGCTCAGCTTGTAATCCTTTCAGCTGTAGTTATCTGTTGTTTGTCCAAAAGGCCAGCCAGTCAACAAAGCTAGGATTAACTAAGTTCGCGGTTGAAATGGGGAGGCCAAGGAAAGGGAAGGAGAAGGCGGTGGCGGCCGGCAGTAGCCAGGGTGAGTTCCAAACTTATTAACTAATAACTCCAGTGCTCCTCTCTCTATCAATAAACACAATCAAGAACCAGAGAGATAGAAAGAAACACCAAGACAGCTCTTTTCTCACTGTCAATCTTTGTGGTGTGGTGGCTAACTAAATAACGAACATAGTGGTTGATGATGCTGGTATAACTCACGTAGGCGGGAGCTCCCCTGACGATGCAATCCCGCCAAAGCGGTTGAAGAGAGGTGCGAAGAACATGGCCTCCAATGGAGCGAAAAAGGCCACTGCAGCGCGGAAACCTGGACGACCAGCCAAGAAGAGAATCTGGGAGGATGTTGATTTCGTCACCACAAATGAGAGATCCCCTATCGTAAATGTTGACCTGATTGTATGTATACATATCCTCCTGCACCGCGCTGGGAACTAAAGACTAATATTTTGTATGCTAGAAAACCCTATCTAACCCCAAAGCCTGGGAATACCTCAGCGAGGTTGAGAAGCAAGAGATTATTTCTCTACTACCCGAAAATGTAGCCCGTGAGCACCATGCGCAGCCAACTACGGACACCGAAAGCCATGCCGAACCCATCCCCCCTTTATCGCCGCAGTTTCTTCGGTATGGGAATGGTTGGCGTGAAGCAGTACGAAATTTCCAGCGTGATTTGGAGTGTGGAAGATACGAACCAGAATGGCAGCGGCAGGCCCTCATAGCAAGCAAAGAGAGAGCAGAAGGGAAATTCGATAAATGGAAGGAGGGCCAATTTGAGGAATTCTGGGGCCAGAAGCAAAAGTTTGATAGACGTATTGCTGCTGGTGATGGCGCATCGATCAAACTATCCGCACTTGCTTCTCATGGCGTTCTCCGGGTCGGTGATGTATGGAAATATACTGCCACTAAAGGCAAGGGCGTTGAGAGACAATTGATGGAAAAAGAAATCAAGGTAAGATTCTACCCTCGTCATAAATTTCTTCCGATTATCGTGAGACTAATTCTTCTTCCTTTTTTTTTCTAGATTGTTGGGTGGGATGGACATTCTTTAACGTTCGCTATACCCCCTGGCAAGTGTGTATTTTTTGATGCCGTTGGCAAGGAAGCTTCAGAGACAATTCCTCCCCCTGCAATAGCCCCGGTCAACGGCCAGCGCGATACCATTGGGAATAGGGTTATTCCCAACTCCCAGTCCTCCGAAGCTAGCAGGCGCTCAGCCAGCGTTATTCCCGACTCTCAATCTACCAACTCTAGCAAGCGCACAGCCAGCGTTATCCCCAATTCTCAATCCACGGAAGCTAGCATGCATGCAGTTAGAGTTATTCCTAACTCTCAATCCACCGATGCTAGCAATACTGTGGTTAAATCGCAGACCACAGTCACTGATGCCAAAGATGGTGGTTATTTTTTAGACTTTGCTATGGAACTAAAGGAGGCCGCACAACACAGCTCCCAGATAGAACATCCTGACGCTAGTCTGGAACCTTCGCCTTCGACCGCAACCCCAAATGAGACACCTTCAAGAAACATTGAAAGTAAGAGAACCGTGGGCTCTGACGGGGCTCCAGTGGTACTTGATTCCGACCAGACGGCAAGCCTGGGCCAGATGGACATTGATAGCTCAGCCTTGCATGAAGCGGAGCAGATCTACCTGCCATATCAAGATTATCAACGTCTAAGATCAAGACACCCCTCGATCTTCGACACCGATGAATCTGATATATTAAGTTCCGCGCCAACCGACGACGAAGAAGTTGAGATCGAATTACCAGAGATACCATTCTCTCGTGTGAAACCCCAGGTAGAGCCTTTGGAGAGCGCAACCGACTCCAACTCCAACTCCGCACATCTGATTGGCGGTAGCCTCGGAATTGATGCTCCGAAAAGTCCTTCCAGAGCATCACCTCTAGCAACACCCTCTACTGGCGATGTCGGGGCTGATGCATTGGATATTACAGCTAACTTACCATGCCGGCCAGGAGATATAAATCATATCAAGGGTGAGGTTGATTCATTGGAGACTGTAATCGATATTCCTGATGCGTTAGTGCAGCCAAACGATACCAGCATGATCGGTGCGTCGAAAGAGATTACATCTGAGCCAAGTCACTCAAATGATGATCAAGGTGTGATCGAAACATCGAAAAGTGTGGATGAAACGCCAACAGAGCCAGTGCACTCAGGCGTTAACAGGCTGGTTTTGTTATCTCGCGTTACAAGCCCTTCGTACGTGGCTAGAAAAATCCACGAGGTTAATGGACTCTTTGAATACGTGCCACATTCAAATTCATGGAAAGACTTCCGATGTTTTAGGGAGAATCAAGATCTAGGGAGTCTCTGGGAAGTTCGTCAGGACTGGTATTTCAGATCTAAATCATGAGCTCCAATATTGTCTTCAATTAGAAGCGCCATGCTCTGCTATTCTGCGTAAAAAAAACCCCCCCTGATGAATTTTAACAGTCTATCTTTCTTTTGCCCATTCTGATCCCCCCCTTTTTTTTATTTCTTCTTCAGAGACATAGCTACTAGGGTTCCGCCATCTATTTGCATAGAGTTTGGAACTCAGTAATAGGTATATCCATTAGCTCGCGAATGTTATGAGCAGATCCTAGTATTTCAAGCCTCCTAGTGCCAACTTCGGTACATCGATGTCTTAATAGATCCTTAATCCCGCAGCTAGCTAGTCCCTGCTAGATCAGATTTTTTTTTTAACTACACATGGCGTTATTGGGTAACGGTACCATCGCGGTGTAAATTCTCTTCAAAGATGTCTCTGATATTCTTCACATGAAAAGACCCAGTTGGTATTAAATTGAAAAATCTACTTGAGCTACGGTACCATCATTCGCAGCCCTCATAGCACTTTCACTATTGTTGATGTCAACAGCGCAGCTACACTCAATGAAATCCTCCAGTTCTTCACTAACAGTTTTCAGCTTTTCTTTCACACTTGATACCGATTCTGTTCCAACAATATGCCGCGCTGGAGGATTTTCGTGACCTCCAATAGCGGTAATCACATGTATCGTTTCGGCAAGTAGGATGTCAAGATGTTCTGGGCTAAGGGGTGGGTAGAGTGAGACAACGCCGGTTGACGAAAGAGGAAGATTCTGCTCGTCTCCCAGGTTCGAGTCCAACTTCCCACTCTCGGCAGACGAGATCGATGCCTGCGACGCGGGTGAGGCTCGGTCGGACCGACTATATCCGTTCGCACCCGGAAGCTGCAAGAGAATACTGTTCATGATACCTCGAAACAGCGGCGCGTGGTTTTCTGTAGGGGAGTAAGCAGGGAACAACGGCGGAACACTCGTAACAAGGTTCGCAAGTATCCCAATTTCCATGTTGCTCTGAAGTATGGTGACTCGTATATTGAAGGGTGCCACCTCGTATGCCAGGCTCTATAGTTCGAAAAGAAAAAAAAAGATAATCAATATTAACTTCCAGCCGTAGAGGTTGTATCAGGCAGACAGAATACAGATATCTACTGACGTCACAAAATCCTTCTAGTGCCCATCCTGCAGCACAATATACTCCAAGCCCTGGCGTGCCAATGTGTCCGGCTATCAGATGTCAGCTTCAAGCTACATCTGACGGGGTTGGGTGGTTTTGTCTTACTTATGCCACCGGATATCATGATGTGACCTGCCTTCCGGATTCGCATGTGTGGAAGGGCAGCTCTGATCAAATTGACGGGGCCGAAATAATTTGTCTCAAATTGGCTCTTGACCAACATTCGAGTCCGCTCGGAGGCGGCAAGCTCTTCAACAGAGCCAATGACCGCTGATTTCCCATCAGTATAGTTACTAGAAATGAGAGGAAGGAAAAAGTCTCACCTTGACTCGTACAACAGAGTAATACATCAACCCGTTCATATTTATCAATGGCAGAGGCAATTGCCGCTTGACACTGGCTTATTATCCTGTCCACCCAGTCAATTTATGCCCCCATGCTTAGCTTAGCCAAAACATTCCCTCCATTCAATCTGTTCTGGGGGGACGGGGGGGGGAGACAACAAAACAGTAATCCTAAACTCAACAAGTAATAATTTACCGAATATCAAGGGCCACAGCCTCAAATCTCTCCTTCCAACCGTTCTCAGAATTTTCTGATATCTCTTCGACGAATCTTTCGAAGTCTACTGTTCTGGAATCCTCCCTCTCATTGTCAGGTGGTATACCGACAACCACATAATCGCCATGCGCGAGCAATTGACGAGTCAGCGATATGCCTATCGGACAATCGCCCGACGAGAGAAGCCAGACCCTCGGGCCATCGTGGGCTGGAAATTGAGAGTGGCCAATGCCAGCGCTTCCTGCGTTGTCTGTCATGGGTTCAGCTGATGGCCCATCTCGAGGGTTGTTTGGAAGAAAGGCTTCCAGTCTTATCTTATTATACGTTATGATGAATGCAATTCAAAACAAGGCTGCGGAATTGGATTCACGGCAGTCTACCTAGGTAGTTGAATTACTTTATTTTTTTAGCAATTAACGCCGAAGTTCTGATAACTTCTTCCGGATGGTTTAACTAATTCTACTGAGAGAGCGCGTTGTACGACCGCCGTATTAGAGTTTTTTACGGAGCTGTTTTACGCCCCTTTACACCTGAATAAGGAGAGTTTAACTAGGAAACCGTAAGCGTATTACAGTTTCACCAGTTGTGGCTTTGCCATCCAAGTCTGGTCTTGGAAAATCAATTCTGCGCTTCAGTTGGAACGACGAAGCAAACGGGAGTCAAAGCGACGACCATTCCAGACAGCCAGACAGAAACTCTTCTGCTGCTCCCTGTCCAGTATCATGCCGGAACCTCAAGCTCCGCGAGAGGAGAGCTCTTCAAGCGTAGGTTTGCCGATTCTTTCATGCCCAATTTTGCATTAACCAGCCGCTAACGTCTTCAGCTTGTAGTGGAAGTCCCTGTTCCGAACAGTCGCCATTTTTGGGGTTGGCCAGCTCGTCATCTCGAAATTCCTTGGGCCAAAAACGCAGAATGCTTCTTCCGGCCCTAGTGCCGTGCCCCAGTTTGCTGATCGACCCGATGGTAGCACCATAACCAATGCAACTGAAATTCCCCTGCACATCGCCCCGATCTGGGAACCTGAGAGCAAGGTAGATATTAGCATCTATGTCTCGCCTTCTGTGTCGCCTGCCTCCATCAGCTCGATTCCAGAAGGCGATAAGGTGTTCGAGACGAAATCGTTTGCGATCGGAGATGGGAACGAAAACAGGGAGATCAGCACCAGTATTTTCTTGCCTGAAGAGGTGAAGAACAATGGGACTCTCTGGGCGCATTTTTATATCGCTCTCACGGGACAGGAATTGTTCCCAGGCCGAAAGGACTATAGTCCAGCAACAGCATATCACTTTGCCTACCCTCTCAACCAGTACCTGCCAAAGAAGAAAGTGAAAAAGCTGCGCAACCTACTAGACGGTGCTGACGAACCTGATGTAGCGGCGGAAACACCGAAAGGTGCCCCGATTGCCTCATATTACCATCCAAACGTCTCCATCTCCGTTATTCCTGATTCGGGGAAGTTGAATTATCGAACTATCCATCCGGCTATTCGTAAATTTGTTCAGTTGGAGAGGACCCATGCCAGAGATGCTTCCGGTGAGAATGGATGGTACTATCCGATTGTCTTTGTTAATACATTCTGGCAATTACGAAGCCATATGACGGAACTCAATTCAACGGTCCACGAAGTACCATTGCATCTCACATTAAACAACCTCAAGCATTGGAAATTTAGCTTGTATGCCAGCGTCGACGAAGGCACCAAACAGACTCAGCGTCAAGCTGCTGCTGGTGGGCCTATGCCTGCTGGAGGCGATGGAAGCGAAATGGAGATGCTCAAAGAAGTTCTTTTGGACACAAATACATATCTTCTTATAACGACTGCAATCGTCAGCATTTTGCATATGATTTTTGAGGGGCTTGCTTTTAAAAATGATATTGTGAGTACATATATAATCCGAAACCCCCTCTTCTTCGAAACTCCCCCCCGCATTGTTTTCCCACCCCGGGCTTGCTTTCCGTAGCATTTGTCAGGCTTATACATATTGAATTGCCCGGTATAGTCCCACTGGCGGAAGAAGAAGGATGTCGTTGGTACTTCGGTCCGCACAATCCTTGCGAACGTTTTTATGCAAGGAGTTATTTTCCTATATCTAGTCGACAATAGAGAGGGAACCTCATGGATGATCCTCGCTGGTCAGGGGTTTGGTATTGCTCTCGAGGCATGGAAGATAACAAAGACAGTTGACGTCCGAATCCGCTCACCACGACCCGGTTCATCCTTGGCTTTCCTTCCATACCATATTGTCTTCGAGGATAAACATAAACTCACAGAGACAGAGAAGAAGACCAAAGAGTATGATGAAATCGCTTTTAAATGGCTCTATATCATTGCGGTTCCATTGCTAGCCGGCTATGCTATATACAGTTTGAAGTACGAAAACCATAAATCATGGTACTCTTTTGTCATCGAAACCCTTGTAGGCAGTGTCTATGCCTATGGGTTCCTCATGATGGTCCCAAGTTTATATATCAATTATCGATTAAAGGTAAGCTGAATCAATCCTGAAAAAAAAAAGTACCACCCATCCATTGGAGAGAGAGAAACAAACCAAAAAGACTTCAAAGGAATCAAGGCTTTATAGGAGATCTGATGCTAATGTTTGTTCAAAAAATAGTCTGTGGCACACATGCCTGGGAAAGCTCTCACATATAAGTTCCTAAATACCTTCATCGACGACCTTTTTGCTTTCACAATTAAGATGCCGACTCTCCACAGGCTAGCGACATTGAGAGATGATGTGATTTTCTTCGTCTGGGTTTATCAAAGCTGGAAGTACAAGGTTGATTATAAACGTGTCAACGAGTTCGGCCAGGGAGGCGAAGATGATGATGAAGATCAGAAACCTAGCACTATTAGCACTGGTACCCAAGACGAAAAGAAGAAGGATGACGACGGCATAGTTGGATCACAATCACAAACTCCGAAGCCGTCTACGCCCGAGACATCGAGCGCCACCACCTCTTCTTCGAAGGGGGGATCGGCTCGGAGAAGAAAATAAAAGATGAGAGAAATCAAACAAGGAAATCAAAAGGGAAGGGGAACCCTTACTTCTCTCAGCAAGTGGCCACCAGACAACGGTCCTAGTGTGATTCTACCGGGGGATTCCGAGAGAACGCATTCGAGCCCGAGCCGCGAGGTACAGCCACTAGAACTGGAAGGTATCATCTCCTTGTAAACATGTAAAATATACGAGATATCGGTTAAATTATGTTTAATAGAAGTTTCCTCTTTGATTAGATTTGTTCGAGAGCACACCCTTTTGCTATAGACCCTGGTTATTAAGAATGGAATATTGATTTGGAATGTGTAGTGTTGGCCTGTTGTATGTTTCATTGCCATCAGACACATCAAAATCAATCAATCGAGAGCTATTCTATTTTATTATCCTTTTTGTTTTTGCTTTTGAAATTGGCAGATCGTTTATGCCGCTGTAGTTAATAATGCAAATATTATGCCCTGAACCCTGAGGGCCACCACCACCCTTCATGTAAAAGCCGTGACAATGTTATCAAACCTTAAACCCGTTATGTACTCCGTTAGTGAGTGACCCCACCATCGCTGACGTTTTGCAAAAGCATGTTAGATGGTTTGAATGAATATCACGCGTACTGGCGGCCGTAAACCACCTAGTTAGCCAGGAAAAAGGAAAGAAAAAAATAGAGAGTTATGGATACATATGATCGGATTTCCGTTGCCACGGCGCTAAGGATGATCCCTCGTAAATAAGATGCAGTCTAGTTATTAAATGTGCCTGACTACCGTCGCAAAAGGCAGATATACCGGTGCCACTTCTTCTATTTAGACGGTTCGAGGCGGTATGGGGTGGCCAAATCTGCTGACAAGTCCCAAGGGGTTCGACAGGGGGACAATAAGAGAACAAGGAAGACACGACAGGAAAACAGCCAAAGCATTTCCGGGGAATAGGCACGAAGGCGCTGATCCTTGAGAGAGGAAAGCTATCAGCCAACCAACGTCTGGATTCCGAAATCCCAAAATATTGGTAATCGCTGATCATATGTTTATTTTCTTGACACACCAAGTGCGGGGTGATTGGCCCGTGGTTTGATAATCTCTTGATCAAATTTAGATGTGGCCAGTATTCGTTTGTTTCGTAGCGAAGCGGAGGTATTCACGGAAGACAACCTCAAGGATAAGGATTTCGCACGTTTTGTTGAGTGTAGGGAAATTCTATGGCCTTGTTCATTTTTATTTTTATTCTTAATGCCCTGGCAATAGAACAGCGAGGAATAAGCGGATTCTATACAGGGAGGGTATAACAGAAGAAGTCAGGATAGACTCGGTGTCGGCGAGATCTGAAATGGAGTTACTCCATAACAACACTAAGTATATTAGTCGAAAAAAAAGAAACGTTCTTTCTTTCTTTCCTGCCACTGCCAAGATATGCGAGCAATCAATGTTTAGATTTTCGCATCTAAACATTTCGTTCTAGAAGAAAATGGTCTGACGTCAACTGTTCGAAACTAAGGGAGATGAAACAACGCTCGAGCAACGCATTTCCCACCCATCAAACAAATCCCCCTCACGCATCTCCCACAAATTGCGATGAGATTATACGTGTTTTGTTTCGAAAAGAAAAGGTGAATGAGCTAGAACAACGATATTGACGATCTCAAGCTGAAAACTCCGTACCAAGAATAAATCCCATGAACTGGACCCCAGTGCTACTACAGGGTTTCAGCCCCAAAAATAAAGGGAAATATCCATTCTACCTACATTTTTTGTATTCCACAGGGCAGGGCAGGGGTTTGGGGTCTGAAGGAAGGCAAAAAAAAAACAAACAACTGTGTCAAAGCGAGCGATGCAGAACCCAAAAATAATAATACTACTCACCATGACTTGGAAAGACCAAGTTCAAAATCCAATATGGTTCTGGAATGGCGGATCCCTTGTGGATCCCCGGCACAGGAAGCAGATCCCCCTGAATCGAATAGTAAAAAAAGGAACACTGCAGTACGGAGTACGCGGGGTATGGCATATGCAAGAGAAGGAGCAAGTGGCACTAGAACCGAGAGCTAGAATGTTGTCCGTGGAGCCAAACGGGGGAGTCGAGTCTAGCGGACTTCACGCGGCAAAACCGAGAAGATTCTCGCTTTTGCTTGGATTGGCTGGTCGCTCGCCAGTGCAGTGTATCCTCAGTCTCACCCATGACAGGGTATAACGACCAACCAAGCCCCGTGGACATCGATAACCTGGTCTTCAAGTGACATAGAGTTTTGGATTGTAACAGCACACTGGGCAGGGCTCCGTGGCACATTCTAGCAATAACTGAACAGGCACGGCCAGCGAAACCTTGCAATAAGGGCGAGAAAGTATAACACAGCGATGGTGAAGCGAGCTCAACAGGGGACTAGGGTTGATGAAGAAGCAGTCTGAAGCCAGCAAGTAGTACGGAGTAGCACGTACACCTTGTTGTTGGGATGTTGTTCCCTTCCCTCTTATTGTGTTTAATTAGCCAGGGGTTAATTACACTAAACAAGGAGCGGGGTCACCTGACACACACCCCGTTTTTCCCTAAATTTAATACGGCCGGATTAATTACCCAGGTACGGGGCAAAGTAAGCTAAGGTAACCGGAGGAACAAAAGACCGGGTATAATGCGCTTACATAATGGGCTGCCGAATGTGGCAGAAATAAGCTCATTGCCCGATCGACGCGACCTTGTAGATCACTGGGGGCCCGTCGCTCTCGCTCCCAACGTCTTGCGGTAAAAAAAACTAAACACTACTGCTCTACCGACTTACCGATGCTCGCCTGGCTGTGCGCCACCATCGCTCTTAGCGTCCGTATATGCGCTGCTGCTGCATTCAATGAGAAAAAGCATCGTTCGCTTCAGGTTTTACCCCGCCCTGTGTTGCTTGCTTGTATACGGCCGTCAATCATATTCCCAACCCCCTCCCCCTCCCTTCTTTCTCTCTCCGCATATGCCCGTGAAACGACATCGCTTAATTCAAGTATCAGAAAATGCATCCAGAAGCTGCGGTTTGGAAATAATGAAAATTCATGTGGATTGATTATCGGCCGTTAATGTCGGTTGGTTAATAGATTGTTATCTGGCCAGAGAAAAATCGGCTCTAAAACCCGCTGTGGTTGGATAATACCCCTCCCTTTCCTCTAGGTTACCCCAGGTTTACCGTGCACTCCCCTTGCAGTCTAGATCTGAACCAATTTGGCTTCTGCTAGTCCAATTGCTTCGATCGCGGACCATTCTTTGGTCTTCCTTTCGCGTCTTGGTTTGATCTTCATTGGCAATCTATAATTCAATGAACTCAACTCAACCTTTTCCCGAAGTGGATTCGCTTTTTTAAAATGAAGAATCAAGGGTCTCTTGTCGAGTTTGACCATGTGAACCGTGGTCGCCACGTTAATACCACAACTCTATTAGCACAAATGAAGCCAGGGTGTTCGCTCTGTTCTCCATTGCTTTGACTGTGCTTTTCTATTTTTTTCCCAGTCCAATAATGAGTATCCCGATAAGTATCCAAAATATCTGTTCATGGGCTGCCTGTAAATTAGATCCGAATAAACAAAGTTTGCCACCATTTGCGCTTCCGTTGACTGAATCGGACCACATTGTCATTGACCAGTGGTTGTATCCACGTTTCTCTGGCCTTTATTTTTTTTATATTTTTTCTTTTTTCTGTTTCTTTCTCATTTTTGCATATCAGAAGTCTAGCTGCGGTGAACTCGCCCTCTCCACACCCCTTCCCTCCACCCCCTTAGGTTACGATCAAGTGGATGGACGGCTGGTTGAACCACTGGCATGCAACCCCATCCGGAATACACCCCTGGTTGAAGATAACGGGCGTAACCCTGAGGTTCGCGAAGCCCAGGTTGGGATGCATGAACTTACGATCCATACTTGCATCCCGAATACCTTCCTCGAAGTCTTTCTTTCTTTTCAAATCGCCACCCCGGGACCGAGGAGTCTCTGAAAAAAAGTTATATAAAGGAGCCTCTCCTCCCCCTTCAATCGATTCTTTTCTTTCCTTCATCATCAGCTCAATCATCCAATCTCAACAGTCCTCTTCTACTCTTCACTTTCCAAACCAAATCAACAATCAGCTTTTCTAGCAACCTTTTGTCAAAATGAAGTCTGCAGTTATCCTCGGCTTTGTTACCCAGGCTCTTGCCGTCGCCATCTCCCCAGACCGTGACGGAGACCGATCTCCAGTTGCTACCCGCACCTTCCAGCTGCCACCCTTCCCAGGTAACAGCTACCCAACCAAGCACGCTGATAAGCGTGAGCCCCAGGTTCTTCCTCCAGATGGCGGCAGCGGTGATGCTCCCGACCCAGACAAGGTCCAGATCGTTGGCCTCACCTATGGTGGCACTGGATGCCCATCCTCAACCGTTAGCCACGTGCTTTCCGATGATCGACAAGTCATGACCCTCATCTTCGACGAATACGTTGCCCAGATCGGACCTGATGTCGACATGAAGAACAACCGAAAGAACTGCCAGCTCAACATCAACCTCCGATACCCAGGTGGCTTCCAGTACTCCATCTTCTCTGCTGATTACCGTGGATACGCCTTCCTCGAGAAGGGTGTCACTGGTGTCCAGAAGTCCATCTACTACTTCTCTGGCCAGACCCAACAGGTACATAACTCAATCTCATTCCCTCATTTCCCTTCTTACCATCTGAGAACATCATAACTGACTCTTTCACTTATCAGGCCGAGACCAACACCACCTGGGTTGGACCTCTTGACAAGGATTACACTCTCCATGACGAGACTGACCACACCTCCACTGTTTGGTCTCCATGCGGTGCTAACGGTGCTTTGAACATCAACTCTCAGCTCCGTCTCTCCACCACCGACCGCAAGGCTCGTGGTATGCTCACCAACGACTCGCTCGATGCCAGCTTCAAGCAGGTCGTCCACGTCCGATGGCAGAAGTGCGAGAAGAAGTAGAGGAGGAATCTTTAGAGCCCGCCCCATATTTCTTCAGACCTATTAACACCGGACCCACATGCAACTGCGGCAAACATTCAACAACCTACTCAGCCCGTTCCTATTGAAGAGGCGATTTCATCAACATCATCATGTACAGTTTCTGCTTTGGCATTCGTTGGGATTATGACTTAACGGGGTTGAGTTTCCTTTCTATTTCGAGTTGACTGTGTCTTCTATTTTCCTTTTCCTGTTTTCTTTTTCCTTTTTTTTCCTCTTTTCTTTCGCTTTTATATATATATCTCACTGCTTGATTTTCATGTTGATATGTTCCTGTATCTAAGTATCAAACTACCTGCCTCCCATTGAGTGGAAAGTAGGAGTTCTTTCGTTATGTCTCAGACAATATCAAATACTATAGATACCTTTCTACTAAATTTTCTCCATCTCTTTTCCTTCTAACTTCACTCCCCCACCGCATCTGATGGCTTAAACAATATCATTATTCGATGTAAAGAAAAATAGCTTCAGATGACTTACAAAACACAAAAGGGTTTGCAATATATTAACCACACCATCTAGCAATCTAACTATCCAGACCAACGGAAGGATTTAATCAGATCTAGATAATTGCTCAAAGAGAAGTACATTCTCACTGTATTGTCAAAAAAATTCAGCAGTAGATTATTCATCTAATATGTGCTTAACTCTCCTCAAATCTGAACCTAGTCATCACTAAATAGGAGTCATCAAGTGTCACTGAATAGATTAGCCACACAATCCGTTTCTATGAGGACATCCCACATCCTGTCTCTGAAAACAATAGTCCCCCATTGACTTATAGAAATGTTATTGAATATAAGTGTCTTTGAGAACCTGCAGCTGAGATCAGCCTTTTGTTGCAGCGGGAGAGCTTGGGAAATTTGATAGATGTATATTAAAAAATATCATGGCCTGAAATGACACAGGAGAGTGATCTTTTGGATATTGTTTTCGCGAATTGGGAGAACAAGGGTTGGCAATCAGACTTTGGGGAATATTATAATATTCTTGTGCAGCTCATTTTAAATTGGTATCCTGGTGCTGGTGCATTAAATGATTGTTTTCAGTATTATGGCCCGCTGAGTTTGCTGGAAAACTGGATGTCTGTCATTCATGAAGCGATGAGACCGCTAAATTGAGTAATCTCAAGTCATGATAGTTATATTTATTTGAATAGCTAGGTCGATAAAAATTCCTGTGCGATACTCGATAGTCAATATAGTAAGTAAATAATATAAGTTCTTCCCAAGATTCTCCTAGGTAACTATGTAAGTTATGATTGTCGTTGTTGTTGAGTAAAAATAAGGATTTGAGATTTATTTAGTTAGTTCTTCGAAAATAATAAACAAACATAGCTCCGCACCACAACACGATATCTCCATTGAAAGGATATTTGTCAACTAAACTTAGCCGCAGAGACGTTGCTAGTACACCTTTGATTTCGTCTCTACCTCTATCTCCTTTTTGCATAACTATACCCGACTCGATTTGTGAGTTCTCAGGAAATACTCAACGTGAAGGCTCACGGGATCCACACTTTTGTCTGAATTGACAACCAAGAAAATATTATGGCTTGGACGCTAGAAGAAGCGATAACTCAACTTGAAGATGGTATGGAACGACTTGATGCAGCAATTGGATATTGAAAGTAGAAGACTGATTATGTTTAGTTGCGGATGTTCCACCAAAACAACGCCGAACCAGCGTTGCTGAGCTCGCCGAAGCAATTGCAGATTCAGCACACGAAAGAGGCTTGACAACAGAATTACTGGGTCGCATCATATCAGTGATTGTGAAATCAAAACATCTCGATCAAACGACGGTAACTTCAATCATCAAAAATCTATATCCTTCGGAGAGGGTTCCCTCAAGAATCATATCAAGAATCATCTGTTCGCTTGGGCCAACCAAGACCAAACCCTCTCCGGCAACGCAGAGTCTACTCTTGCGATGGATCCTTTTAGTGTATGATAGCCTGGAGGACGAATCGTTCCTATCAAGAGCGTACAATGTTTTCTTCGATAACCTAGAGATGATAAGCCTGCGTCGTCCGCTGTGTCATCTACTCTCTCTAATAACGCGCCGAAAACATGTGAAACCCTATCGAATAGCTGCTCTCATGGAATTAATACGAAATATGGGAGGAGATGAAAGAGAACTTTGGGGATTACTACGAGTGTTTAAAAGTTATTATCCGGACATAATCCTGGATGATACGTCTTTACCCACGCGGAGAGCGAACTATTTTTTCAAACACCCTGACCAAGAATGGACAAAGCATATGAAAGTATTGCAAGAGAAGACTGCGTCGAACGCGCGTTTACCCACACGGGAAAAATTCCAAATTGTTCGACGAGATGGCGTTAAAAGGACCCGCGTTGAAATCGTTATTCCAGTATCGAAAACCGTCAGAGTCAAAAGAGGGCATACATCATTCGAGGAACTTAGAGATGCGCGCGACTTCATTAACAAGCTAGATAAGATTGAGCTCCCGAATCAGATCGCGTCTGCTTTGGTGGAACCGCTCGTCCAGAAATATCTACTGTTGGTAGAAAATACAATAGCCCTACGGAGAATGGACAGTTGGCTTGCGAGCCTTTTTCAAGACGAACTAGATCGGATTCAAGTAGGAGACGAGGATACATTGGGACAACTTGGATATGTCCTTGATATATTGGTGCAATATGTTAGATATACTAAGGTACGTTACTTTATGATTCAACGATAAAATTAGCCGCTAATTGTGAATGGGTGTCTTAGAAATTGCCAGAATCGCTTGATAATTTTCTTCAAAGCTATCTTCTAGTCTGGAATGGAGATGACAATCGGATGTCAGTTTTGGAGCTTCTAGAGTACCTACCAATCCAAGACTATGATACACTTTGCCGGCGATACTTGCTGCCTCTCGAAAGGGCACTTTTGGACAACAGCCTGGAATCCAAAACATTGTTACTGCGACTCTACGGGAACTTGGTTCAAAATTATGGCTGTGCTGTCCGTACCAATCCTACTCTGGGAAAAGGATGGGGTTTGACAGGAATTATCAATCGAGCAGAAGTGCTTGCATTGGCGATTCTAGAAAGCCAGGATTACACAGGGTCGGATGAAATTCAGCCATCAGGCTCATGGATCCTCCAGTTCTACCTGCAGCTTGCTCACATCTACGCATATGCCACCACCCACGAGAGTATCCGACTGAACTCACCGGTGCCTCAAACGGTGTATATTTTAACATTTACTCCAGTTCTAAGCCACATATCGCTGGCTAGCGCGGTTGTCGCACGCTATAAATCAGCATTTGAACAATCACTAACTATTACGACGTTCCCTAATGGAGCCGAGAATGAGCCATACCCAAATGACATGGTCACTAGATTTAATGGCCATGTGTTGGATTTGTGCAACTTATTATGGCGCAATAGGGGATTGAACAATGAAGAACCAAATGCGCTTGGATGTCTCATGCAGCAGGCTACGACGAAGCTGCTTACCGATTACGTTCAGGAAGTGGCCGATCATCTAGCACGCAAGGGCGGAAGCGGAGGACACTACAAATTGAGGCTTCCATCTATATTCTCCATGAGCCATAACATCGCGTTATGTGGAATATCAGCAGCGTGTTTTAGGGCTTTGGAATTGAAAGCAGAAAACGATGGGGAGGAAGTTGGTGCGAAGTTGGCTTGGCCAGTGATGCAGAAAGCTCTGATTGATCTTAATAAAGCTGGCGGGATTAAGGCCAATTGGCAGGATTATCGGTTGGAAATGCTGAACTGGTTAGATGAGCATGGGTCGACGGGTATAGGGCGATTGATGAGAAGTTCGATGATGACTTTGCGACAAGGCTAGCCAGGTTGGTTGCAAACTTGCAAAGGAGTTTGCCTCAAGAAACAGCTATGCTGGGGCAGTTGAGGTAAATACCCTGGACACTGGGATCATCACGAAGAAGGTTGATGATATTTTGAACGACTCCAGCTGCTTCGTCGGATTCGACGGTTGCGAGGGTGTCTTTAATCGGGTCCCAAATAATGTCAATGCTCTCCGTTGACAAATCGGTGGTAGACGATAATTTATCTGCAACTGATTTGGTTGTGGTGTGCTCGGTATATACTATGAGGCGGCCATCCTCGTCGCTGTCCACATCCGTCGCCCCAGCGTCGATTGCCGGTTCAAGGTAGCTGTCAACGTCTAGGTTCGGCTTCTTTTCGAACATGATTTTACCCCGTTTCTCGAAAAGATAACTTGTGGGAGTGACTGTCCCTCCAGATTGCTTTATTATTGCGCGAACGTCCTGCAGGGCGCGGGCTTTCTGGTCCGTCAAACACTCGACTACGATGGCGACCGAGGAGGGGAGCATGGCTTCGATTGTGAGTGCTTCTAACGCAGCACCTGCGGGAGTATGTCCTTGGCCCTTGGCAATTGCAGATTCTATAGTTGCTTTTGCCATCCCGCTTCGTTTCGCGGATTGGATGAGGAGTGCGAGACGCGGGTTTGACTTTTGGTCAGGGCCATATACTTTGGTTTTTGTACGCATAGCGTTCACGTTAGTATAGCTAGCCAGAGAAAGACATGCAAAACTTAAATACAAATACTATTAAAGCGCGTACTCCGTACATTTCGAGGCTTGTACGATATTATGGCTGATAATCTGGCGTTCTTTGCTCTTTGCAGCATCATTTTTGCCTTTATCGTGTCGGATTGTAGACCAGCGATTGTGGCCTGATTGGAGCGTCGCGCTGTTGGCTATAAAGCGGCATTGAATGCACGTCCATCGTTCTCGGGGGCGGCTGTGACTTAATAGTTGCCTGGTAAATATAGTAGTCATGTTGATGTTGATTAATCGTGCTTCTTGCCTCGTTCACTTCGTTCTTCTTCCATGCCAAAATTCGTGCTCCCACTAGACGCACACCGTGTGCGTCTAGTGGGAGCCTTGATTTGACTTGATTTAGTCATACACCGTCCCAGCCGCCTTGGCGGCAGCTATGCGGGACGGTGTATGACAATCAAATCAAATCAAATCAAATCATCAAATCAAATCATTCTGAACTCAATCAAGCAGAGTAATATTTTACACAGTGTTTCTCTGCATCAGTATACATCAGTATACTGGTCCTTAACATACGCAATTATATCTGAGATCAGTACTCTTTTCTTTTTCTCTGCCAAGGAAAGATACCACTCTAACCCTACACCTGTCAAGATGGATGTAGGGTGAAGCCAGCGGATTCACTCTGGTCGACTCAAAAGGGTCCTTGAAGATACCCAATGACAATAAGCTCTCTAAAATTTGTTCCATAATAAGTAAGAGGGAACGGGTACTCAAGATAATACATGACTGTTCAAGCTTCTAAGGGCGATTTTTTTTCTTCGGTTTCATTACACAAATCAGAGATCCAACAAGAGGTCAGAATACCCTCAACATTCACAACATATCCAAATATCAAATACGATAAACAGCACTCTCAGCATGTAGAGGGAAATAACGATAACTCCACCAAGGGATTCTTAGAAGGTGTCTCTATCATCGTGGCGCCAGCTCTGCCCAACCATTTTTGTTCCATGCTGGGCGGCGGTGCATTAAGTGGTGGTTGTCCGGGGCGCCTCTAATGCTCTCCGATCCTGATTGATACGTTCATCAGTAAAATTTTCTACTAAGCAAAGCTTGTGATTGCAAGGTCGTCCTACAGAATGTTCTCCAGGCAGGTGTGGACCGGATGGTGCGAGCTCAAGATCGAGCGAAGCGGAGTTCTGTTCGTCCGAACGAGCCTCTGCTATTCGCAGACATGAGTTAGCTTCTTATGTAGCCAGACACTATACACTTAATTCTGGCAATAGAAGAGGGTAGGTACCGCACCAGTTTCTTTCCTTCGACGTCCCTGGACATACTTGATGCAGGCCAAGAATGTCAACAACGATGAGGGAAGGCCGAGAAGGAGGACAACAAGGGCGATAGTGGTTTCAGTTGAAAAAGCCATCTTTTCGTTTCAGAGCAATATGTACCTCACAAAGAAAAAAGGTCGAGGGAAATGGAGATGCCTGTACCAGCGAGAGATGTCGGCTTTTTATAAATACTATGCACAATCATTTTTAACTGTTCTAAGAAGGCTGTGCTATTGATGTGTCGAAGCTCGTTATGAATTTGAAGAAATGGAATTAACCAGTCAGGATCGATATAGTACAATCCATGTGAGAAACCTTGTACTCCGTACCTGCAATGGAATATGCTTTTCGCAGCTAAGATTAACTATTACCTCTTCTAGAAAATATTTTGTCCTCGGCCAATGATGAAGAAAAGGAGCAAACCCTGTCAGGCAGGTAGGGAACATGAAGTCCAGTTCTGGAATGGACCAATCAATAACTTTTGGACTGACTGATTTGACTACGGAGGAAACAACAGAAATACCCCATCCTGCACCTGTCATGATGGATTGACAGCCACCTGTACAATAATATGCCAAGAACTCGGCTTATAACTATGAGATTTATACACACGTCTGTATACTCCGTGCGTTGACTTTTCTCGTGGCGGCCGTTTTAAGCCGTCGTGTTTTTAGGGATGAATGACCTAGTGCAAAATACGCGCAATTTCATTTAGCCTATTACCCTACTGTATCAATTATCCATTAATACTTAAAAATATATCATCTCTTATACGCCTTAATGAATCTTGCGATCGCATAGTGGCCCTGATTAGTCGCCAACTCGGCAGCACTTATCTTCTCCAGCTCCAGAGCTTCGGTATCCGGATGGGAATTCAACAAAATATGCAGAATATCCAACCTACCATGTTCCGCCGCTCCCTCAATCGCGGTCCTCCCGCTTATCTCGGCACGCGCGCCATTGACATCGGCCCCTTCTAGGAGCAGCATCGTCACGATTTTGAGGTTCCCAGTTATGGCCGCGCCCTGGAGAGCAGTGACACCCCCTTCTCGAGCAGGTGGAGCGTTCACGTCTGCACCAAGTTTGAGGAGACACTGGGTGATCCGGACATTGCCATCAATTGCTGCTTGTTGGAGTGCAGTTCTACCGGATTCAGGGCTCGGTGGGGCATTGATGTCGGCACCGTTCTTCAGGAGGAGTTGGAGTATGTCGAAATTTCCTGTTGACACCGCTCCTTGAAGAGCCGTATGACCATGCCGTTTGCTAGCAAGAGCGTTAGCATCTGCCCCGTGATCAAGTAGGGCTTGAACAATGTCAATGTCCCCTACGTGAACCGCTACCTGGAGTGCCGTAGCGGGACCAATGGTAATCGCTGAACGGATATTCGTATCCGCACCTAGCGCAAGAACCCTCCTGACAAGATCGTAACTCTTTTGCCAAATGAGGCTTTGGAGAATGGGGAGATTTTTACCAAGATGGTCATGCGCACAGATCCTATTGATGTCTATGCCCGCCATCATGAGCATTTCGATCCAACCGTCTTCCTCCATCCCATACTGGATCGATAGGATTTCCGATCTTGCTCCATGGCTAGGTATAGCGAGAACGGCACGATGTTCCAGCAAGAGCCTAGCGATTTCCATATGACGCTTTGACACAGCAGTTTGGAGAGCCGTTTCCCCGCGATACCAACTAGCTGGTGCATTAACGTCGGCCCCAGCTTGAAGAAGTACCTTTACTATTGCCAGTGATCCTTTTTCAGCCGCTGCCTGCAGAGCTGTTTTCCCGCGCGTACTAGCTGGTGCATTAATGTCAGCCCCAGCTTGAAGAAGTACCTTTACTATTGCCAATGATCCATTTTCAGCCGCTGCCTGCAGAGCTGTTTTCCCGCACGTACTAGCTGGTGCATTAATGTCAGCCCCAGCTTGAAGAAGTACCTTTACTATTGCCAGTGATCCATTTTCAGCCGCTGCCTGCAGAGCTGTTTTCCCGCACATGCTAGTAGCTATTCCCCCGCACATACTGGTAGATGTTCTCCCGCACATACTAGCTGGTGCATTAACGTCAGCCCCAGCTTGAAGAAGTACCTCTACTACTTCCAGTGATCCGTATTCAGCCGCCGCCTGCAGAGCTGTTCTCCTGCCATAGGCGTATTCAGGCATGTTGACATCTGCCTTCCACTTCAAGAGTACTTGAACCAAGTTAATACTTCCCAAACGTGCTGCTTGCGGTAAAGGATTTAATCCCTCCTCGCAACCAGATGTATTGGGATTAGCTCCATTGGAGAGCAGCAGAAATACCATCTCGATATCCAGCTTGCGGACGGCTTTCACAAGGGCTGAAGGGCTGATATTTGCATCTTCTTCTAGAAGGAGCTGGGCTATATCTGTGTGCCGGAATTTAAGGGCCGCGTCAAGCGCTGTAAGACCACGACTTTCGTCTGATGTAGCATTAACATTCGCCCCCGCTTTTAAAAGAATCTTCACGACCTCAATATCTGAGTCCTCCCTATATATGGCGGCTTGCAGGGCCGTCATTCCGCCTTTGGGGCTAGGGGATGCATTAACAGCCGCCCCAGAGTTAATCAGTAGCTTGACTGATTCGATGCCTCCGGTACTCGCTGCTGCCTGCAATGCAGTCATACCGTACTCTGCACCAGCGGGCAAGTTAACATTAGCTCCTAATTTGAGTAGCAAGTCCAACAAGATTGTGTTATCGGGATTCACTGCAGCTTGTAGAGCAGTTTTCCCGTATATTCGGCCAGCGGGGTGGTTGATATCAGCGCCGTTCTCTAAAAGCATGCGAACCAGCAGCTCATTTTGAACGCAAGCAGCAATTTGAAGTGCAGTATACTGAGGGCCTTCCCATGGCCACGCATCAATTGAAGTCTCTGCCTTTAGAATCAAACGAACCATGGTAAGATCCTGACGCCAAACGGCGGCCTGCAATGGGGAGAACTCTGGGATAAAATCTGACAAATTCGTCATGTGGTGCCACCACTTATCATCACAATCTGCGGAGTCGAGTTCAGAGCCACACGACAACGATAACTTACCCGGTGCCCACTTTCCCAGGAGAAACTCGGCGATTCCCCAATTTTTCCAACCATCATCAGTCTCTCCGATTTCTCTAATTTTTTCGTAGCAAGAAGTGGAGACTTTCATCTTAAACTCGGGTATCCAATTCCTGGATTTTTCATGATGCACGCTGTGTGCTGCGTCGACATCCGCGCCCGATGAAAGTAACAGCTCGACCAATGTTGCATCTCCGTATAGGCATGCCGCTTGTAGAGGCGAAGTTTTACACAACGGCATCAATTGGTTGGGGTCGGCTTTTGATTTCAAAAGAAGCCGTACATCGTCCACCCTCTGGTCAAGTACTGCAAGCTGCAATGGAGAACACCGATCGCCTGGAGGATCCGGGTTTGCACCAGCATCAAGGAGCATTTGGACCAGGTCTGACCCGCACTGACACTCAAATGCGAGGCTGAGCAGGGATTCGATGTAACTTGGATTCGGATTTGCCCCAGCATCTAGAAGTATTCGGACCAGGCGACTGCTTCTGTTTATAACAGCTTGATGAAGGGCGGTTGTCCTGAGCCATGAGCCATTCCGCGCATCAATGTTTACGCCGGTATCAATGTCTACGCCGGCATCAATTAATGCCCGTGTCGTTTCCTCGTCCTCCTGTTGCACCGCTATCCTGAACAAATTATAAGCCAAAATCTCGACTGTGATGGAATTGGACAGAAACATATCCTTCAGCATATAACGGAGTCCATTTCTGTTAATCCAATCAAGGAGCATTCTTGTTTGGTCATCCGACATTAGATTGTTTGAAGAGAGGTAGCCACAGAGCTGGAGAAAGTGAATAAGAGCATCTGCCTTGGAGGTTTTAAATAATTTTTCGGTGCGTCTCACCAGATCACCATCCGCCTGTATCATGACGGGGTCGAAGAATGGAATAATATCATTTTCTCTGGAGTCGGAATCAAAAGCCTTGCATTCTCGATTTCGTAGACAGTACAGAAGCAGTGCCTGCGCTTCTTGAAGGGAGGATTCAGTTACAAAGCTGAGGTCCATTTTTGTCCGAGGGTTGAAGTCTATTGCAGACACAAGGCTACCGTTCAAATTTGCCGCTTCATTTTGAAAAAATTTAGCAGAAGAATCGTTGGAAACAAATTGATTGCCTTGACCCAACAGAATTGAGTCCCCTTGATCAACTAGAAGTGGGGACTCAGTGGAGCCGAGGATGTAACTGATAGGCCTCCGCAGCTCACTAGTAATTAGTGGTGGATAGTTAACTAGTTATATATCCCTTGATCAGCAGCTATACACATTGTGGGTCAAGAACGCTATCCCTTGGGGATGTGGTAGCTGCACGTACCCAGAAGATGCAGGTATTTTCGAAATTGAATGCAAGGTAAATTGTTTAGACCTGGAAGATGTTGCCCAGTTCCTGTCAGTATATTGATTGTGACTTCATTCACTACCTGGGCTCCTAAATGTCATGATATTAACAATTGGCAAAGATTTTACTGTAGGTTAGATATATAAAAATCATGATCTTACCTGAATCACACATATCACTACCTCCACCTGGTGTGCAGGCTAAGATTCCTTCTGGAGTTGATGGGACTAGGCTCAATAATTAGCCACAAGGTATTTATTTATACATCACGCAAATGGCTGCTCTCACTGGTGTACAGACTGAGATTCCTTCTGGAGTTGATGGGACTAGATTCAATAATTAGCATCAAATACAAAGCATCTTTGAAAATCCTTTGACATGTTGCTTACCTGTAGCATTTGTGTACTGACAACTTAGAGGGACATGGCGGGAAATTTCCTTTTTCACTTTTTTAATAGGAATCAAGGATCCATCATCATACACAGCACTCTGCTTCCCATCCAACTCCCTTTTTTCATTTTATCCTGTATATATCTCCAGTGGTCTGTAGTTCTGTTTTTCTTAAAACCCCACTTTTTGAATTGGGCATGGTATTGAGAGTTACTATTGTATAGTTAGCTTATATATTTGAGGATAAGTCTTGGTTAATGCAGTAGTTGAGAGACAAACGTTCTAAAAAAGCCATGGGTTGATTCCATATGAGCTTGAACCTCTTTCAATGTTTTTTGCTCATACAATGGCTTGAGCTCCTCTTTGTGCTGCTCCCACTCAGCAGCAGTGTTCTGGTTTTTTGGCATGGTTTTCTCTTTTTTTTTGGTGTTTTTGTATCATAGGAAGATGTAGTTCTAGTTGTTTTATATTTAAACAGATTGACAGACAGTCTAAAGAGGGAGCTAGGAACATGATATTTATATTTATTATATTTATTTTTTTATCTTACCTCCATTTTCATAGTAGCCTCAGCTTATTGGGCGATACCAGAATCAGTGATGCTCATCCTTGTTCACTTCAGCCTTGCCCTGGATGTATGGAAGTACGGATGCCAGCTAGCACCTGGTGGATTTAACGCCACTTAAAATTATGGTCTACGCCAATGAGAACTGTACGGGAAGATGTTGGCAAGGGTAGTAACTAAATAATACTGTGCCCCACCTCTACGTGTAATTCCTCGACTCTCTCCAGCCTCTCCGAAAGTTTGACGGAACTCAAAAATGGGCTGTTTCTCCTAATTGACTTTGTGTCATGTGTCCATCTATTTTGTTCACGAGGAATCAGTGGTTCAGGCCGATAAAATCGAGAATCTACACAAATGGAGAATGGGGAATGAAAAATGAGGATATAACTAGTTTAGAATGGGCCGTTGAGAATTGTTGGATTATATATAGTTATAGTTAGTACATACTCGAGCGACGACAATAAACAAAAGAACAAATGTAAACACAACAAAACACAGCAAAACAACGAAAATTACATAACCAAGAGACTGTATCCTTACATCCCCCGGGTCTCTTCGGGTATATATCATAACTAGGACAGGCGGGTAATCTCTGACGGACAGTTCGTAGATAGAGGTTGGTACCAAAAGTCTTTTCCCTCTATACTAAGGCTCAAGTGTACATTTAGTTAGGAGTAAGGCTAGGGGCTATTATACTCTACCCTAACCCCTCATTTTCTGGCCTAGCTGGACCTCCTATTATATGATTAGCTTGGGGCCTTCCAAGGGCCTAGGTATAAGGGAATAAAGACTTTTGGTACCAACCTCTTCATAATTTTGGTCACACCTTCTACCACAGGTGAGGCGGGTATTCTCCAATAGACAGTTCAGGCATAATTTTAGGTTGATGGGCCACACTCTCTCCTTTGACAGCCACACTTTCTCCTTTGACAGCGACCTTCTCTAAATCCCTATCCACGTTTCTGGGGTCCAAGCCATCAAGATAAATATAAACTGTTACTGGATTTGGCGCCGGCCTATCTCTGATACGAGCAATGACAAGACCCAAAGGCAGGAATTTTATATCGCCACGAGTACATGTGGGAGGCGCGGGACCACTAGATAGAGATAGATGGTCAGCATGTGGAAGTGACCTAGATATATATAGTTATGATACTTTGTGATTAGCATACATAATATATGCAGTTTTAGCCTCAAGTCTTTTAGTGGATTCGTAGACAAAGTGCTCATGCATCTTTTTCAATAAAGCTAGATCCATATCATACTGTATTGCTTCTCCATCGAGTCTTTCCTGTGCATTAAGGTGCCATTTGATCGTAATACCATCTACTTCACCCTCCCAGCTGGCAGTATCGAGGCAGTTGGGGTAAGACATATCCGAGGAAGAATGATAAATAGTTAACTAGTTATGAAAGATTCAGATAGAAAATGCTGTTAGGAGAACAAATTGAATGGAGGATTATCAGTGTAGAAAGCACCCAAAAAATGAAAATCAGCTTGGGAAAAGGTGAGATAAGAAGAATAACATTGGTGGGTTGGATGAAAGATTTTTATAACTACTCCAACCTAGAGAGTAGGTATGCATGAACAAAATAAATCATATTCTACTGCATGAGAAAATTGTAACAAATAGCCCCGTTGTGAAGTGGTCAACTCAAACTTGCAGCTCAAAATAGAAATAGAACTTAACTGGGCATGCAAGACCTGAACTAAGTATTGGCTGGGAGAGAACCCTGACCTACTCGATATGCATATGAAACACGGTCTCTTACAGCTTGGCAAGGGATAATCATCACTATTGAGTAGTTAATAGCCAACCAAAATACCAGGGTACATGTCTTAATAATATTAGGCTGGTCTGTTCTGTTCTGTATTGCAACAAAAGGTTTTAGCCATGCTCTTAGGGAGGGTTCTGGCTAACACTATAAGTAGTATACTAGGGGCCTATCTCTGTAGTAGGCAATAGGATTGGATCCCAGTTTCCACATAACTTGGATAACTATTTTGAGAAGCATTCAAAGAAATAAGTTGAACTGATTTATCTTCTTTTCAGCTTTCAATCTTTGCCCCCTTTAGAAGTGTAAGTAATTTCTGTTGAATAAACAATATGTTCTTTGATTCTGATCCATCAAATATTAACTAACCAATAGTTAATTAAGTATTTCACTATCTAAACAATCGGATGCATTTCCTTAACACCATCCAAGTGGATAAAAACGACTCTTGCCTTTTGATCTATTGTAATTTCACCAACAAAAGAGAGCAAATGAACATGATAGAGGAATAATTTGAAGACAAAAAAGGGCAGATGCATATATAGATGCTAGGGGCAATAGATATCCATCACTGCTCTGAAAGAAGCATCGTTGAGAAGCTGAGTAGCAGTAAGACGTTCCTTCGGATCATAGCGAAGCACTCTTAAAACGATGGATGTCATATGGCCTAGCTCAGCAGTACTCACACCAGGATTTTTAAACTTGATCCTATCTTCCAACTTTGCTCTAGGATCAAATGTCGTATTCTGGTCATACATTTTATCTTCTGCCCATGCTCCGCCCTGGCCCTTCCACTCAGGCATTGGGCCACGAATCCTGGTAATGCCCCTTCCAAGCAGGAAGTAGTCGAAATATAATCTCAAATAAATACACATATACCCCCACATATCACCGGCAAAGCTGGCTGGGAACCCGTGCATTCTTTCAGGAGGGCAATATCCCAGGGCTGGCCGCCATTCAGTTACGACTTGATTCTCAGCATCCGTTGCAAGGCCAAAGTCACCGAGATACAGTTCTTCTCCCAGCAGGGATTGAGGTATCGTTGCTTCACCGACAAGCTCTCCAGGTTTCCAGAGTTCAGGTTTTATGGGTAATCTTTTAGGTCGGCAGAGGTATTTGTACTTCGTAGTAGTGTTGTATTTGTCGAGGGGGACCATATCCCATAAAACATTTCCACTATTAACATCTGTATAAAAAGATATTAGCGTCAAGTAGGAAAGAGAATAGCGGGTTGATATTGTCAAATAAAAATACAAAGATAAAAAAGAATAATATAATGAAAAGGGATAGGTAAGCTAAAGTTGACCTACCTCCATGGATAATTCCGCATTTGTGGAGAGATTCTACTGCTTTTAACGGTTGCCTAGCAGCAGACATTCGGGTAGCCGTCAGCACATGTACCGTGTGGCATGAGTTTAGGTTAGGACCTCGCATGGGGAAAACTAGGGCGTGATGATCGCGGTTATAGCCAGGAATAGAGAAGGTACTCTGGTATCCTTAAGGCGTCGAATTATTTCATCCTGTATGCGAATTTCCTGGTCTTGCTCATAGCCAGCAATCATGATCTTGAGAGCCACATCGCGTTTGTTTTAATGGCCATGAGCTAGCCAGACGGTAGAGAAGGCGCCATGGCCTAATTTATGGATGGTACGGTATCTGTTTCCGATAATTTTTTCCAATGCACACGGGGTAATACTCATGCTCATACATTTTTTCGGCAAAAACAGAGATACACACGGAATCATCGGAACCCACCACGTCCCCAAAGTCGGAGTCATCACTACCCGCTGGACTAATAGGGTCTAATGATGGTGAATGCATGCTGAACGTATTGTTGACAGAGAAGATATCAGTGTTTCGAAGGCAGCTGCGATAGCGGGGGAGGTGCTGATATTGTGGGAGTAGTTAATTTGCGAATAAATTTGACCATTTCCTTCAACCATATAAAGGTAAAAATAAATATCCCAGATCTCCATCCAGTCATTCGGAGCCAACATCTTTCCAATTCTGCCCGAGTTAAACTTTCTGGAGAACTGCGACTCATCTGCACCTTTATGAAAGACCTAGCATCATAACCCTTTGGCCAAAAATTTAGAAGTATCTTGATCCGGTAGAGCTGACAACTTTCGGCTAACTCCTGGTCTCTTTCTTGACTGGATGAACTTATAGTTAAACCCCAAGGGAGTAACTAAACTTCTGGCTTGAATCTTATTCATTGTTTTTGAACAACTTTGAACTTTTGCCCTCCTAAGGTATCCTTCCTGTAACCAACGGCATCCGTGTACATTAAACATTCCAGGGGAACTCGACCTATCACTCTTTTAAAGTAGTTTTTCTGCCAACAAAATTCGGTTAGCGCCCTCCCAAGATCTAGTCATTTGATGCACCAATCAAGCTAGCTTTCAATCTTAATTCACAGGTTCTGGTGATGACCTTGTAAGGCAAGCGATCGATTCGATCTGGGAATTGATTCGGTCTTTATGTTCTTTTAATATTTACATTTTACAGAGCTTTTCCTTCATACTATACATCCACACAGCCAAATTTAATAAGTGAAAGTAAAGGTCAAAGTACCTGTATCAGCTTGGTTTCTGCAGGCTTTTCTTTGACTAAAGAATTTGTGTCCTGGGAAGAGTCCGCCAGCGAATCAAGATTTCTGAATCGAGCTCATTTTCGATGATGTATTGGTAGTAGAAGTAGTTATTTTGGTACAGGGTGGTGGGTTTGGAGGTGTTGGAGAAGCCACTCACCACCTTGTTTGAGAGATTATAATCCCTGGCATCTGATTTTTTTTTATTCTCATCTCAAATACAGGCAAAGATGTCATCGTCTCATAAACCGGATTGCATCCAACGAGTGTAAATCTGATATTAGGCACCAGATTTATAATTTATAGTTTACTAGATGAGAATGGATTTACTGTTTCTCCGACACTCCTAAATTCCACTATACCGTCCTTTAAGGCACGAACAGGTCACGAAGTCAACGGCGCAGACTGAATGCCAGTCGAGTCGAGTACAATCGGATTCTATTCTACTGGCACCTAGAGAAATACCGAGCCCAATGTCTGCCCCGGAAGCAGCTACGGCTGGCGACACTCCTTCAAACCCTCCGGTCGAACTCGATATAACCAAACTACATGCCCTTCCTAGCGAACAACAAGACCTTTTCCTTCTGAACTTTACCGCCGATCTAATTCAATACACCGCTACTCTCGATAAGGAGACCTTATGCGTCCAACAAAAGGCCATCAAACAGGAGCTGTTTAAAGTTGTGCGGCTCTCATCACCAGTCCCGACTCGTGTTATTCGGAATGGCATCGGCCGATGTTTTAGTGCCGTATTTACGAGGGGGAACCGAGCTATCATTTCCGAGACCGTGATAGAATTGATAGGAATACTTACTGCCGGCAAAAATGAAGCGCAATTGAAATCAAAATTTGTGGCTGCCGTGGCCTTGGGGGACATATATGCATCTGCTGGAAATAGTGCAGTCGGTCACTCAAGTGCTGCGTGCTCGGCGTTGCTTAAGCTACTGAAATCGGCCCAAAATAATGCAGGCTTACGGCGGGGCATATTCATAGCGATACGGAAGCTGATCTCTGGCACTAGATCCCCTATCGATGAAGGTAGCGCTCGAGATATATGGAAACAATCCCGCAACTTTGCCACCAATGACAAAGCCCATCCCGTCCAAGCAGCAGCTTGTCTGTGCCTAGAGCAGTTGGTGAAAAATACAACGTATTTTCGGAACACACATGACTATGATAACCTCAAAGCAACGGTATGGAAGGTGATGGACTGTCCGGTCGCTGTGGTGAGGCATGGGGCGGCGGCATGCCTCGCAACTTTCTTAATCAATACCTACTCTACTGCTCCGATTCTTGTCTCAAAACCTCCCAAATTAAAGAAACAGCTTAAAAAGCAGTCCTCCGAAATTACGGAAGATGAGGTGCCCTCGAGAACAGAATCACCCGCAGGTCGAAAAGCAGAACCATTACTCTCCTTCAATATCAGAGATATACTCTTTCAGCTTTCGAACCAATATTGTCGAAGTTCCACGGGGAATCGTATGAGAGCTGCAATTACGGTATGCTATGAGCTTATACTCAAGGGGCTGGGTGAAAGCATAGTAGAGGAGAATTACCCACAGATTGCGGATCATTTATTGAGCAATCTGGTGTGCCATCCTACTGTTACTTACAATCGGTACCGCCTTCTGATGACAAGAAAGTTCGTGAGATATATTCTGGAAGATGTCTTAGGCCGAGGAATTCTGAGCGAGAGTGCCCAATTGGCTGCCATCAAATATCTCCTCAATCACATCATCAAAGATTATCCGCAGGTTGTTCAAGAGCGCAGGGAGCCGAACAAGTATACTCTCATCAGCGCTCTTAGTGCTTTGACCTCTCTCATTTCATCACTCGGGTCTGCTGTTGTGACAGTAGCTGAGACATGCCGCGAGGCTTTAATTCAAGTTTTGCAGCATCCAAGCTACTCTGTTCAGGTTCATATTTCTCACTCTATGCGCACCTTTGTTTTGGCATGCCCTCAACAACTTCTATCTTGTGTAACGATCTGCATGAACAGCCTGACACGAGAGCTTGGCCAATTAGCATCGTCACGAATCTCCTCTCGGCGGTGCCTGGGATACGCTCATGCCTTATCGGCTATGCTGAGTACCTCTCGACTGCAGCCCCTTTACGGTTCCGTTGAAGTTTATGCCCGGATCCTATCACAAGCCACTGGGTTGCTTAAAACAAGCGTTGACTCCGAACTAAGGGTAGCGAGCACGCAAATCCAGGTAGCATGGATTCTCCTCGGCGGTTTGATGCCCCTGGGCCCCAGCTTTACCAAAATACATCTCCCGCAACTGTTATTATTGTGGAAAAATGCCTTGTCGCCTTTGGCCAAGGATAATCTTGCCAAACGGGGGCCCCTGGAAATAAGTTTCCTAGCCCATGTTAAAGAGTGTGCGCTCAGTTGCATTCTTGTATTCTTAGAATATAATAGCAAGTTGGTGACTGTAGATGGGTCAAGGAGGATCGCTGCGATGCTCCAAAGCACAATCCAATTCCTTGAAAACATTCCAAGACTTAAATCTGTCGAAGACATTTCCCAACGCCTGTCTCCGTCGCTTCAATTAGCCGATCTAGCCATTTCCGTTCGCCGGCGTGTCCTACAATGCTTTACGAACCTTATCAACCTTGGCCACCTTAACCCTATGGATAACATACCTTTATCCGGCGTTTTGGGTCTCGCAATATCTTGTTTCGCGGATCCAGATGTGACCACTGCCAACCCTTTAGATACCTCCATTGCGGCTTCTACCACTCATTTTGATTCACTCTGGGAGCTCGAGGACAATTTCGGGTTCGGTGTTACCGGGCTTGTCCAGCGATTTATTCCAGGGCACCCCAATAGCGACCAATATTTTAATACTAGTATAACTGAGGCAATGTCCCACCCAGTTGACAGTTCCGTACGTTAAGACATATGCCAAATATTCGTGCCAATTGAGCTAATAATACCCCCCAGATAACTTCCCCCGTATGTCAAGCAAGGGAACATGATGCCACCCTGCTATACTTTGCGAAATCCGCAAATTTAGTGAATCTTCCCGACCCGCCGACAACAGAAGTTGTGAACTCGGCTATTGAGCTATTTTCAGTAGCACTTCCACTTCAGAGCCCGAAGGTACAAGAGAGCAGTCTAGAACATATTGCAGCCATGCTCTCGACCCATAGTCTTATCAGAAACCCGGGTAGAAAAGCAGCTATGATTGCTAATGTCGGTTTGGCTCTGCTGTGTACTCTCCAAGTTGCCGTGCACGAAACACCTTCATTACCTGGAAACCTTAAGCACCCTGCAACCGAGAAATTACTACAAGAACTCATAAGGGTTAGTATAGTACCTTCTTTTTCAACTTTGAAAGATGAAGCAACGCATAACTGATAGTTTTTTTTTTTTTTTAGAATTGTGTCGTTAGCACAGATTATATCATCCGAACTATTGGCTTTGAGGCGCTGGGGCGTCTATGCAATAGCTCGGGCAATTCGTTTACCAATCATGAAATCAATGGACTTGTCGATATGATTGTTAAAAACCAGGATTCTCATGCCCGTGCTGGATGTGCTACCGCCTTGGGGTCTATTCATGCACAGGTTGGCGGAATGGCAGCTGGATTTCATTTGAAAACAATAGTCGGCGTACTAACGTCTCTATGCAACGATACCCACCCAGTTGTTCACTTTTGGGCATTGGAAGGTTTGAGGCGGGTTATAGATTCCGCAGGTTTGACCTTCTCAGCATACGTATCTGGAACTTTCGGCATGCTCGCCCGGCTATATATTAGCGATTCTCATAACGAAGAGGCTCCTTCCCTTGGTTCAAGCAATTTCGAAGCCGAGTTCTCAACTCCACTGGCCATTGGCCGCTGCGTAGATGCCTTAGTTAATGTGATTGGTCCTGACTTGAGGGATGTTGTTAAACTGAGGGAGCTCGTTTTCACTATTGTGAAAGAATTCCAATTAGAGGATGATTCCTTTCTTTTAAACGTTAGCTCTCAATGCCTCGACCATCTTTCTCTCTACGCTCCGGCACATATGGATTTCTCGGGTTACGTACGATGGCTGCAGCAAGAGTTAACTTCCACCGACCGACATATGCAGCAAGCTGCCATTGATGGTCTAGGCAATCTCATGAAAAGAGACGCTAATCTTGTCATAGAAACTGCAGGGCCTGGTTTCGAAGACGAGTTATGGATGGCGCTGGATAAATTTCCTGACAACAAAATTCTAAAGCAAATTGTCCGCGACTGGCTGCAGCAAACAGGGCTCACTGATACCTCCCTTTGGATCCAGCGATGCCAAAGAGTCCTTACGAAATCTCGTATCAAGCCAGAGGAAGTGAGCTCATCACCACCTCAAACAGCTGCGATCCCTGCTGATCATCCTGACGAAGAAGTTGCCGGGTTTGCAGCGGCGGTTGCAGGCGAGACGCGGGATGCTTCGGATGGTTCATCAGCTGCTCAAGAATTGTTAAAATGGCAGACGCGCAACTTTGTGACGGGTTGTCTAAGCGAACTTCTCAGCATGGTTAAAGCTGCGATTTTACCTGACCAAACCATTCCCGCCGAAGCTGCCCTTCAAGAAAAGGTGGGAGAGATCGTTCGGATGGCTTTCTCTGCCTCAACGGCAAATGTGATAGATCTGCGAATTTGGGGTCTCAAAATTTTGGACCAGGTTTTAAACGTAAGCGATTCTAACAGCTTATAGCTTGGCCTGAAAATACGCTAATTTATTTCATTTCGTAGTTATTTGGCCGAACTCCAGATCCTGATTTTGCAGAAGCTTCGCTGCTTGAACAGTATCAAGCTCAAATTAGTTCTGCTTTAACCCCCGCGTTTGCTGCCGATTCTTCTCCTGAGTTGGTATCTGAGGCAATCAATGTCTGTGGAACGTTCGTTGGAACTGGTATTGTCACTAGTGTGGAAAGAATGGGTCGCATATTCAAGCTACTGGTTGTGGGACTGGAGAATTTTGCTAGTATGTATAATATCCTGATTCCTTCAAATTACTTGTTCTAACCAGCTACCAGATAAACCTAATACGACGGAAATCGGCGACTTGAAGGGTTTGAATTCAAATGCACGAGTGATGGTAAAGCTAGCATTGTTTTCTGCTTGGGCCAGACTACAGATTGCTAGCAATGAACAAAGTTACTTGGTCGCAATTGTGCAACCTTACACAGTGATGCTTACGCCCCTCTGGCTCTCCTCGCTGCAAGAATTTGCGCATTTAAGATTTGAGCCTGAGATCTCTAGTCACATGGATGCGATTAGATTATCAGACAATCCAGATGATATGTATGCCGCATTGGACCGAGAAATTCTCTTGAAGGTATGACTGCCGTTTCCTCATCATAAAAAGCAAATGCTAATGCGCATATAAATTTTTCTAGTTCTATCAAGACTCCTGGCTGAACTTTGTTGATGCTATTGCAAGCCTTGTCAAAAAGGATCGCAGCTTTGTTTTCAATGCCTTGCATGGAGATAATGATACACCAAAGGAGGATATCGAGCAGCAGACCAATGGCGAACATAAATCCAAGGGCAACAACATCAACTATCGTGATGAACCAGTAGCATTCTTCTTTGTTCTATTTGGATTGGCGTTCGATGCACTGCTCAGCCAAGGTGCCAGTCGGGCATCATCTCAAACCTTGGAAGTCCTCCAAGCCTTGCAAAAGATCTTACATCCATCTGTTGCAGGCAATGCGGCTTATCAAGATGCCGTTTTCTCCGAAACCATGGACACACTTGACCGGATTGTGATGACTGAAAGCCTTACCATACAATCAGTAATTGTTGAAATCGTTCGGAATCTAGCGCTTCATCATCCATCAGCCACAAGAGATCAACCATCTGCCGAGAATCTTTCCGATGATATTGAGCAGCTGTTCGAACTTACCCGAAATATTATCCTTGTAGTTGCCGGTATCCTTCCCAATATCGGTGAATCCTCGCCACACGCTCGATTGGAGATGTCAGAAGAGGCAATATCCCTTGTCCAGCTTTCGCTCTCGTCCTTGGTTGACATTACTCCTGTGTTCCCATCAATTATCCGAGCAGATCTTTATGCCTGTACCTTACATATATTTTCCACCATACTTGCGACCGGCAGTTGCCAGTCCGATGTCATACCCCAAACTCTCCCGATATTTAAACGCTTCATTCAGAGGCTTTGTCGCCCATGGCGGCCGCAAGAAAAGGAGCCATCGGAATCGAGCGATGATTCCGAGACTATAAGCAGGCAGATCCGTGGATGCCTAGCTCGATTTTTGAACATCCTGACTGTAGCCCAGCGGCGGGAATCTGAATCATCTCTCGCATGCGCAAAGAATACTTTGCTCGCATTAACTATTCTTCTCACCAGCAGTAGCTCCGCAATACCACCACAGGACCCCTTACTATATCGAGCTTTGCAAGAAATGATGGACTGCTTACAAGATATGGGACTTGGGAGCGTGGCTGCAGGATGTATCAGATCACTACTCCTGAACGCCGGCCCACGATCTCCAACCGACGATGTTACCGGGCGGTTTTTCTTTCCTCGACTCCTAGCGTTCGTGACCAACACCCCATTAGGGATGGATCATGAATCTCCAATTGACCCGGAAAATATGAAACCCACTATTATACAAATCCTGGTTTCTTACGTTGGTTCCGCTGCTATTCCAGAAAATACAAAGGGTATAGCGATGTCTCTCTTAATCCCGACTTTATTAACATGGGCTAGGAATGAAGGTGCTGCAGTCTATCAAGAGACAGCCGTCTGGTTATTGGAACTTGCGAAAGTGGATCAACTTTCATTTAAAGCTTTGGTTTCCAATATGCCGCTGGAATCGAAGTCCCTAATTGAAGAGATTTTGCGAGCTGCAGGCCCGAAGGGGATTGAAAAACACGATGATGCCAGCGAACAGATAAACAATGCACCAACTATCGCCCTTCGCTTCGATTTTTAAGCCTACCTATTAATGAGGCGGTATTCCACAGTGCAAGTACCCATGTTGGTATGCTGTTCGATTTTTCTAAGTTCAACACCAATTATTCTTGTTTTTTGGCCGTCTTTCAACCTAAGTGGTGGATGAGTACATATTATCAACCCTATTCTCAGATCAAACATCTGTTATATATTTCAGTCGGTTACACCGATCTGCTCATTGCAACGAAGCCAAAATAAATTTCTTTATAGTACATTCCTTATACATGGTATCTTTAGTGGGTGGGAAAAAAAATATCCAAAAGCCATCAAAATCCAGACTAATTGTTTTTTGATTTTATTTTTGTGCTGAACTTAGAGACATCTTCATGTGTTCGACACCTGCACTATGTCCCCGATAGCAACCTCACTGGACGCCGGATGTGTCTGCGCCGCTTTCCTTGCTTGTTCTCTCTGCTGGATCTTATAAGAATGATATCGTAGGGCGAGTATAATCATACCTAAAACACAACAATTTAGTCATCGTATAATTTTGCGGGCCAGATAAGACCATTATTTTATCTACTGATAGGTGTGTTAGAAATTTTTAAAGGGGAGGTTCTCTTACCAGCACTGGTTGCAATTGCTATAACGGCTCGACGGGTTAACACCCATCTCAAACCTTCCGCTTCGCTTTTCCCATCACTATTAAGTGAAACAGTTATTTGATAGTTTAGTTCTTGTATAGCCGTATCTAGTGTTCGCTGCAGCTCTCTTGTAGATATCTTTTGATCGTTGAACATCCCCCGCAAATCATCCTTCAAACCAGCAAGGTCTTGTGTCATTAACTGTGATAGGATGTCCAGTTCGTGTTGTAACTGTGCCCGGGCTGTCCGTTGAGCCTGTATTTCTGCGTTCCGTGAAGTTTGGATGGAGGTTCTGAGCTCTGAGCAAGCAGCGCGGAACAAATATACTTCATTTTCGAAGTTTGATTTCGATAGCAACGCTGCACGCGCCTTCCCTAGATCACCGGCAAGAAGGCCTCGAATAGATTTCATTATTTGAACCGCTTGTTCCTCCGTAAAGCCGCTGGTGCTAAGCTTCTTCACTAGCGTGTATGTATCGAAATGGTGGACAATAGGTTCGGGGGAAAGGTGAGATGGAAACGATGGAAACTTGTGATTGTCTGGGTCAGGGCCTCTTGTATTTGAAGATTGAGATTCATTTTCATTTGCTGATTTTGAATCAGACGCAATATATACATAGCCCAAATCATGTGGTGAAGTGTTATCATTGGGCCCTGTTTCGATCAATGCTGTTGGATCATTTGGGCTCGGGTCAGGTATATTTTGCGGTAATTTCTCAGTTGGAAGCTCTTTCGATGGAAGCGAAGCCAAAACCTCTCGCGTAGAATCAGCGGCATCCTCTCGCTGCTTGTTTAAAGGGCTCTTGTCATCCAGCCCAGTATCTCTAGCCTTATCCCCTGTATCTATGGCATTATCACCCTCATCTGTAGGGGGTTGCGGTCGTTCAGGTGATGCTCCATCTCGCTGTTTCCCCTGAGGACTCAATTGCCCCCCAGTAGCTGGTCCATAGCGCTGACGAAGGGTATTGTCCTGTTCAAATGAACGGCTTGAGTGTAGCCCCGCAGCAGGAGATCGTCTCGTGGGGCATCGGATCGACCGATAGGTGGTAGGCTCGCATGATCGCACTGACCGTAGGAGGTTTGGGAAGAGAAACGGCAATCTAGGATGGGCCATCTCAGGAGAATGCGCAGCGGTGAAATGAATTGTGAGTTGCTTAAGAAAACCTTTTGTTTTCTGCCAGAGCAAGGTAAATACTAGGTCATGTGACTGATACAATCTTCATGCAGATTGAAGAGTAGAGAAAAAGATACGCATTATTACAGGTATTGTGTAGTTAGTTTATTAAGTAGATAGATGGGTCTATATAACAGCCTGCTATCATTCTAGCAGTGCGAAGAGAAGCCTTGTCCGCTCCCAATAACGGTGTGACGAAGTTTCTAGTCTCTCCCTCAGTTCTGGTCCAAGCTCAAGGCCGCCTATAAGGGACTCAATTATTGGATGTAAGCCACCAAGGGTTGAATCTGTGCTTGGTTTCTCAACTGCCATAAACCTGTACAAGTACATTAGATCGAATAGCAGCTGTAGCTGAAAGTCTCTTGTAGACGGCCTAACTGCCGTCACCGTTTCAAGGTTTTCTTCTACAGGGAGGTCATTCTCGTTCTCATGAGATACCGATTCATTACTGCCGTTGACATCATCCGTAGACTCGACTTTAATAGTGGACGCCACAGACTTAAAGAATTCCTTTTTCAATTCACCCACGGCCGAAGGATTCCATATATCAGACCCTTGGTTGGCCATTGCAAGAACAAGATGACGTAGTAATTTGAATGCAGTGGGAGTTGGCTGAACGGGCAGTTCTGGCTCGCCAACCCAGAGCAATCTACCGGGAAGCCTTTTGGCGTTCGGTTGAGGGTTCAAATGCAAAAGGTACTTCGAGGTTTGGGAAACAACAGCAGCGGCGAGTATCGTATGTAACTTGGGTATCACTTCAGAAGCGAACTCCGGTTGATTTTTTGGAAAGACTTCATTCGGTATCTTGGTTTGAATTCCTCGAATAATCCGAAGAAGAAAAGTGGCGCGCGGGTTTGATTCAGGCCCAGTCATCTTGTTCGACAAACTGATGAGGGAGGCTTGCAGTGATGTAAATCCTTTCTCGAGGGCACTATGGTGTTCCGTAGAAAGGTGATCAGGGTCATCTTCTTTCAAACATCCGTTTATATGATCAATAATATCTTCATCAACATCATCTTCAATAATATCTTCCCAGATTTCGTTTCGTAGATCTTGGACCAAGGTAGTATGTGTGTGAATCGATTCAAGCCAGCGCTGATAGAGGTCCATAAACTTAAGCAAATTTGTGCCCCTGCCCAGATAACGGTTCAGCAGTGCTTCCTTGAAGCCTTTGGCGCCTTCAGAGAAATCAAGAAAAGTAAGTTGTGAATCCCATAGTTGGAAATTATCATTGTCAGCGTCTTCTGTGTTTCGCTCTTCGACAAGGATTGAAATTTCCTGGCCGAGACCCGCCAATCCTTCGGATTGGCTGCGGAGAATAAAAACTAGCTGGCCATTTACTAAACCTTGTAGCCCATCTAAAATCTCCAGTGGTGAATGTGAACAAGTTGAGTTCTGGACCGTCAGCCACGTCTCTAGAAGCCGCTTGCGTAGCTCAAGAACTTCTCGAAATGTTTGAAAGAACTCAATTTCACGTCTAGAGTATGTCAAAAATCCTTCGAAGGCGGCTTTGGACCACGCTTTAACTTGTCGTTCTCCATCGGATCTCGATATTTCGTTATATTTGATCCACGGGGTAAAATGCTGAATGTCTGCGATAATCCACGGTTTCACAACATCAATATCAAGTTCTCTAATCTGCAGAACGTCTGGGTCGCTAAGTAACGGTTTAGAGGTCAACTTCTCCAGCGAAGTGGCAAGTGGACCCGAAAGTAAAGCGGTGGTGTTTTGCAAAGTCTGGAGATAAAGTTTAAGGGCTAATACGATCCCATCAGCTCGAGAACCGGTTCGTTCGACTTGAGAGTTAATTGCTTCCTGTCTTATCCGATGGAAGTGGCGCATCGCGTCGCCGGAAGACGAGCTAGTAGCCAAGCAGTAGGCGGAGAAGGCGTCTAACAGATCTGCGGTAGTAATATCGATCGCAATCAGGCGTGAGTTAACTCTTTTCAACAATATTTGCCGGAAGGATGCTAAGCTGTTGCGGAGATTTTCCACGTAACCGGGGAGAGTTTCGCATTGGGAGAGTTCCTTTAGTAGGAGGCGTGAGATCACTAGTAGCTTTGCTACTACCACAATGGGGCCGCGTTTCCGTAGTATCCTTGATATGATGTCGGTACTTTTGCGAAGAAACGCAAAATGGGCGGAAAGCCGTTGCTCATCTCTGACTAAATCAATTGTCAGGTTTCACTCACGGGCTAGAAAAGGGAGGTCGTTTCGTCTGGAGAGCTGCCAACCTTCCTTCGACATCCGGCCCTTCAATTCCGTCAGATGCGCCGATTTCCTAGCAATAAGTCGAGGGTTACATCGCCTGCCAATATCCGCTAGGTTTGATTCGATAGCCTTGATTTCTCGATTCATCTCAACGATCGTCTCGGCTGTGCTGAGGAGCTCGCGATACTTGACGCTGTTTGCGATACGGGTATTAATTAGCCCTTAGTTCAGTCAGTGTACCAACTGTCAATAGTGACATACCCAACAAAAGACCGCAGCTTGTCTCTGTTTATTTCGGCATCCCTACGTAGATCCCGTTCGACACGTCGAACAGTAGGGATAGGATACTGAAAGGCCTCCTCCCAAGTGTTGAGGGACTGAGCATCTGGCATATCGGATGCCATGGCTCAAAACGGTACAGTTCCCTCGAAGTAAATGATACAAACCAGCGGCCAGCGCCTGTTATTAGTCCTGAGACCCAACGTAGATAGTCGTAGTCCAGTTCACTGTCAGCTCGCAGTTGTCGTTTGTCTTCTTGCTGTCAACATATTCTGAATGGAGGAAGATGACTAAGGTTTCGGTATCATTTCACGTCAACTCATTTCATTATTGCATATTCAACTCAGTTCAACGCAAATAACTTGCTAATTAACTAATTAATTGATAATGTTTTTTTTTTTTTTTTTTTGGAAATTTTCTAACTCCTCTTTCTAGAAAGAGCAGTTTTCAAATTATTGATTCCTTTCATCCTTCCAATCCAATGTTGCCTACGGAGTACTACGAACTAACTAACTGCTAACTCTTCAACCCCAAAAATTTACCCATCTCTCATCTAGGACTTCCGAAACGCCACGCAATAGGAGTTCCACCTAAAAACGCCGCCGATGAGTACCTCTAGTTATAGAGCAAGGGAAATTGTTTGAGTATTAAAAGGAGATACACTTACCGGGAATTACCCCAACATTGTCATCGATCCTCCCAACAGGTTGACCGGCAACTATATCATTGAATAATTAATATTTTCAACTGGCGAAGTTCTATCAGAAGTATGAACTCACGAGAGAATGATACACTAAAGGGTGGGTTATCAAACTGGACTTGTGTGACTCCAAACACTGTCCTTTCTTCGATTTCTTCGTTTTCGCACTCGCGAATTGGCAGGCGAGATATAACCCGGGGATGAGTTGACTCGTCTGTCGTTAACCCCAAGCAACTACGGTGCTCTAGATCCCACAGTTGACCTGGTACGCCGACCCCAAAGAGCTCGCCAACCCAAATAAGGGGTGAACCCTGTCCATCTGTTAAGGCGATTGGTTCCCTTTCCGTGGGGGGAAGTGTAATGCTTTTGCCGTCGCTCGGATCAGCAAATACCAGGGGGGGAGAATCTCGAGCTTGAAGTTTGTTGCCTGTGCCAGCGAATCTTTCATTAATCCCTTTAATCTAGAAGGGATTGTTTTGATGTTCCGCAAACTTGAAACTTACTTGCATGAGCAGTCGTGAAGGCAGCCAAAATGGCGGTTGCTAGCGCATGGATATGCATATTGAGAAACTTTTGATTGATCGTTGCTGATAGAAGAAACTGTTCGTCCTGCTTGCTGGAGAGGTGTTGACAATTTCAAACAACTTTGAGGAGATTTATGAGCGGCTTTATAGCAGCTAGTCTAGCCATAGCAAAGTAGTACAGACAAAGGCATCATCATTGATGTGGGGAGCAAATAGCAAAGAGAAAGTCCAATTTTTTTGCCCTTGCTCAGTGTCACCATAAATGTACCGCTGGAAAGTTGGTTCCTGTACAGGTAGCAGGCCGGTTTGGGATATCCAAGGTAATACTCTTCGGTCATTGCTAGCTAAGATTGTTTGTTACCTATGGTGGCGTTGTTGATGTTCAAGTCACACAAGAAAATTTTTAGGTACGCTGGCGCCTGTGTTATAGATATCCATACTCCGTAATCAAGGTGAACACCCACCTACAGTATCAATTGATACGAACATCATGATATAGAGGGCTTCTCCTAACTGAGGGAGGGATGGACCACCTTTTAGCCGTCAGGGCAGTTGATAAGGGTCAATTTCTGAGCCTGGGCGTTTGGGTAGCTTCTAGTTATATCTCTCTCTATTTGTCCATTATTGCGCTGACAGAGCGTGTGTTCTCATAAAGAATAGACTAGACTAGAATCAATTTTGTAGCGCTTCACCGACCGAGAAGCCTAGATAAGTAAAGGAACCCGGTTTATGTGGTATGAAGATCTTAGTTAGTTACAGAAATTAGATTACAAGGAATCAGGTATTCCAAAAAATACTAGAAAATAAATTGTCCTCTAGGATAATAGCGATTCTTTTGTATCTTCCTATCAATGGTTAGTTAGTTACACGGCGTTAGTTGACTTCGCAATAGTTCGTTACACCCGGATTGACCATGAGGTACTTTTCGGCTTATGACCCAGTTTTACAATGACACGAAACTACGGAGTAGTTCTAGTTATATAACTATAACAAGATCGCCCGGGGGTGGCCATCTTTTGAGAACTAGAAGGAGTAGGGTTCTTCGAACTGTTCAGTTCAACTTCACCAGGTTCTCGTCCGACGAGTTTCAATGCCAAGAAATTTTAGGGCTTCAACCATTAATTCTTAGCTTGGTTTTAAGACCTCAAATAGTCCAACACCTTCAGTTCACACTCCTACATAGTTAAACAATAACCATGCTCCGAACTGAAGTTGTGAGGATATCTACTAATACCCCTCTCCTTTCACTGCCTTGGCTGAGCAAAAACGGTTCCTATTCCACATGGGAGTATGACATCAACGGTTCAACCACAGAGCAAGTCAATGATGATACATTGCGAAGCTTCTAGTTATTAACTTAGTGGCTCATAGCTCCTGGTTAGCCACCTGGCCTGGTACTGTCAAGAGCTTAATCTTTGCCTGGGTGTCATGGACCATTAGAACATCTAATAGTCTACTCTATAAATATATCGATAAAGTACGGATTATATTGTACAAGTACAATCCTCCGATTTTGCTCATAATTTATCCCTACTGTTACATTCCTCGATTTGCCCATATAACTCGGTATCTTTGTCTGACTCTATTAAAGGCAAAGCCAGGTTTCTAAACCAACTTGGTTTGGCAATTTACCTTATTTTTTTTATTCTCGGTTATATTTTTATACATGCTGTCTTATATCAGTTCCTTTATCTGGGGATATACCCCTATTCTCCAGGGCCCGGCGCTAAAAAGTCTCGTTGAGATATCTAAGTGGAGCAAATCTCGATTACGAAGCGCTTTATATTTCGACAATGCACGCCACGGTGCATCATCCGACAGGGTACTACTACGCGGTGCATCATCCCCGAGAGGTTCCCCTCCTCCTCCCATATACGCTCTCAATGATGACGTGATCTACCATATCGGCCGCATGCTATCACCCGCCGATAAGGCTACCTTCGCGATGATCTGTAAATCCATGTGGGTTGTTCTGAATGGCAAAAGTGTTTTGCAACAGCTGGGCAAGGCGTCCCTCAAATATCGCATAAGCTTCCAGGAGCGATTTGAGTATGTATGGCCGAACCATATTCTCTGCTACAAAACCGGGAGATTCCATCGTTACAAATGGGATAACTGGTGGTACGATACTTTCTCCCCCATTCAGGAGCCGTGTCTGCCATGAATGCCTGCGAAGCATACATGGTGCGCAATACTATACGCCTCTCACATACTGGGACGCCAAGCAAATCATCAACCGTCACAGATTCGGGCCTAGCCACGGACCCCGGGATTTTAATGGGACTTTCCGTCAAGTGAATGCTATGGGCAGGACTTCAATGTATAATCTTGAATATTGGCGAGCTGTCGATATTAGGATTATAGATAACAATCTAGTCCTTAAAAGAGAGTTTCTTGTTTTATTGACCCGCAAAAATTTTAATGCACTGAGCAGATACGGGAACCCTACTACCACGACGCCCACTTTTGCCTAAATTTTTTGCTCTTAATGTCCGACATGGTGAGGGCTTCGGAGGTGAGGAAGGGGGAATGGCGCTTCCGGTGCAATTGCCATCACCCTTCTGAGGCGCGATTACAGGTCCGATTCCCGAAGTGTAAGCCAGGCCATGCACTTCTACGTGTTACATTGTGGGATAACTTGGGAACGGTTAAAAATCCGAGAGCACCTGAGTCTTCGATAGTAGATCACGCTTACCCAGGACCTTGGGCTTGGACAGGACGTTGGGTTTCGACAGGTCCCCTGACTTCGGTTTATACAGGAGCCTATCTTTGGACAGGAGCTCTTGTTTGGACAGGAACTCGGAATTGGGCAGAACCTTGGACTTACACAGCACCTTGGACTTCGATGCAAGTACCCTATACCATGTCGGACTTCCGTATCCCGCAAACTCTGCGGTATCGAGATTATTTTCATGACAGCATTCCTTTCAGCGAGGAGTCCGGGTTTACTGAGTATGTACCACCTACTTGTAGTTACTGGTCACCGCACCTTTGGATACCAGATTCTAGCCGTTGAAACCCCCATGATATACAAAGGTATTTATTGATCATTCTGAGAACTTGCTAATTGAGTAATGTTTGTCTTTTAAAATCAATAAAGGAATAACTACCAGTATATGTAGCTTAATTCATTCTTCTCTGTATACACGAATCCTCTACACACAATCTGCACAAACTTGGCCAATACTAATACTATATACAAGGCTTGCTTAGCTTCACCGCACAAAGACGGCTACTAGTCCTGAGCACCACGTAGAGGTGGAAGCCTATCACTCAGGGCTGAGGCGGCCGCTGCAAACCTCCATAAACGAAAGACAAAAAACAAAACAACGGAAAAGAATCACCACTAGCTAATCCACAATCCGGCGGCGTAGTCCGTACAAAAGTACTTCTACAGGCCCTCTACTTCGTATAAGACGCCATCAGCCATAGGGCTCCCTTCCTATGTGTAGCGTTAGCCAGAACAACGTGACCATCAAGAATCTGCCCGACTTCTTTCTACTGTGGCTATGGCTGCGTCCACCATAGTTAGGGTTTGAACTTCGATCCTATCCATCTAGGATAGGAGCTCAGTCCATCTCCCGTCGTTCGTAGCCTGAGTTTGAGCATGTCTCCTGTCAATGGATTCCACCGCTGTCGCTATCAGTGTTAATAAAGCTTCAACCGTTCGCAGATCAGGACCAGTGGGTGGAGGGAGGAGGAGGGAAGAGAGGGAGAGAGGAAGTAGGGGGGAGAGGAGAAGAGGGAGAACAGGCGGGAGGTCCAGGTACGAATCCATCCTTCTATTGTCGGCCAGTTTCGTTCCACTATCTTGGAGAGGAACGGGGTCAATCAAAAACTGACAACTTCCCACCAAGTGGAATTGTCATCAGTAGATACCTTCACCCGTCCATTTTCGACGGGGAGCTGTTCTGGTGCCAGGGCGGATGAGAAAAGGGTAAAAAGAATGGCGAGGGTGAGGAGAGCGAATGACATAGCCATATTTGTAAGAGAACTCAGCGAGTGAAGAGCATACGAGCGAATGGAATGGAATATGCTATGGGAAGAGGAAGAAGGAAAAAGAAAAGAGAGGGAAAAGATGAGGGAATTTATACCCTTCAACCAAAGGGCTTGTTTACATTCACGTCGGCTCATTATAGGAAGCCACGCTAGGGGGAAAGAAGGAGGGTGAAAATAGTCCCAATATATGACAATGCTAGGGGGAAGGAATATATTATAAGAGAAGGCTCGAAGGCCGGATTGCTAGGGCTCTTTCCTAGACTAGTAGCATTTGCCTGTATATAGGGGTATCAAATCTTTGAAATTCGGCAAGATCTTCTTGCATATTGACTATAATAGCCTGTGCATAGGGTAGGAGCCCGGAAACGGCGGAATCCCTTCACTAGAACAAGATGTCTGACTCTGGAGCCTTCCGAAAAAGTGCACTCCCAACACCTCAGCTTCCTAGTATGGGAAACATATTTCTTGTCTAGGAAGAGCGGACATTGAAGGACCTGGCCTTTTCGGACATTTGGTACCGAGGGGCTGCTTCTTATGAAGAAGGATCTTCTCTTTTGGGCCTTGCCAAAAGTTTCCAGGTTGGATAAGGTATCAATATCGCCTTAAATAGATCATGAAGAAGATTATGATAACTAACTAGCGGTTATGAGTCTATCATGACCAACAAACATCCTGTAGTTAACTAAGTTGAGGTTAAATAGGCCATCGGAAACTTAGGGCCTAGGGCTTAGGGCATCCTCTGCGTCATAAAAAAGTTGCCCTGACTCATGATTGACATAGAAATAACTTCACTCCAGCAGTAGGTAGTTCTATATCTTCTCATCATCCCGGATACTGTTTTTTTTTCTTGTATATTTCTTAAGATAGTAGCAGTTTACAAGCACTTACCATGGGTCCTACCACTGAAGCTGAGGGTAGTCAACCTCAGATCCTAACTTTTCCGCCATGTACTAAGGATCATATCCTCCATTGCTCATACCATTCTTGGTACAAACTGTACGTTGATCACATAGTCTGGTTAATCAAGGTTATGCTGATGCCATTGTTTCGTTGGTCTTAGATACCGGGCAATATCTCCAAAAGCGCGATTGATAGCTCTCTCGCAACCGTTTGTCAACTACCTCCACGCCGACGGGATAATGCTTCCACCCGATGATAATGCCGTAGATAATTCGGATAGCGGGAGTTGGACTGCCGTAGCTGACACGGAACACAATTTAAACGAAGAAGAAGCCGATGAGGATGAGGATTATGACCCATCCCGTGAGTGGCCTGAAATACATGCCAAAATAACCGCCACAATAGCAGAGCTGGGTGGAAGCGTGTCCCCGAAGCTCAATTGGAGTGCCCCAAGAGATGCTACATGGATGCTTACTACTAACGACATGCGATGTACATCGGCAAATGATGTATATCTCTTGCTCAAAAGCAGCAACTTCATCACGCACGACCTCGACCATGCGTTTGATGATTGTGTCCCAGAGCCCAATGAAGACAACGGCACCCCAACAACTAACCCACCGTCGATTCCCTACCACCTAGTTCTTCGTAAACATTTTAACGTGAATCCATCACTTGAGTTTCGATGCTTCGTACGAAATCGAGAACTTATATGTCTATGCCAACGGGATTCGGCTTATTATGACTTTCTTGCTGAGATGGATAGAGATTTACTTCGCGTGATACAATCGTTTTTCGACGATAAACTGCGAGATACCTTTCCCGACCCTGATTTCGTTTTTGACGTCTACGTTCCACCGGCGTATACCCGTGCATGGCTAATTGACATCAATCCATTTGCACCCAAAACAGATCCCCTTCTCTTCTCCTGGCAAGAGATATTAGGGTTTAGCCGAGAGATAGAGCAAATTCGGTCTGAGGAAAAAATGGAAGCTATGGATGGCCTTGAGGAGCAAGTCATACGTCTTCATATCAAGGATGGCCAGCCGTCATCAACAGAACGGATCAGCGATACTGGTACTAATAAGTTAACTTTGGATCAAGATGAGGACTCCGAATATGGATCAGATATTGAGGAGGTGTCAGATTTCCCTATATTTCGTCTAGTAGGGAAGGGCAACCCAGCCGGAACTAACATGAATGCTTCCGCATATTCGGCGCATAAGCTTCCAAAGGATGTTGTTGATGCTTCAAGTGGTGGCATTGGCGGTATGAGCGAATTTCTAACGCAATGGAGAGATATACTTGATGGAAAGTTGAAGCCGGAGTCTGTCTTTCCACATGGAGAGGATGAAAAGTGATAACCGTTCGGTTTGGGTTTTGTTCTAATATGGCAATCAAAAAGATTGGGCTATTTTACGCTTTATGTATGAACAGGGGAAGACTCATTCATTGCTTATGTACAGTATCAACAACGTATGTAAAATCATGATACGTTTTTCCAATGGATATCATAATTAGAGTGAGAAAACAAAAATTTAAAGCTTATGCTTCTTCTCACCGCTAGCCAGCTTCCTGAATTCTTCCTGTGGGATTCCGTCCGCAAAGCGGCCCATACCGAGGAACACTTCCTTGACGTTCTGCTTCTCCAAGATCTCAGTTTCTGGGGCACGGATCAAAGACTTGATCTTCACCAAGCTGTCCTGGTTCAAGTGAGGTCCCAACTTGTCCTCAATCTCCTCAAGCACCAGCTTCAAGAATCCTTCCGAATCGTCTTGCTTTCCGCTTGGTGGGGTGAAAACCTTGTTGACGTATCCGGTCGACACCAAATCGTCGATCAGAATTTTTCGGCTCATGAGCAGGGCTTCATTGGCCTTGGGGAGGCCAAGTCGAGACACTAGAGCACGGCTGGCACCACCCTCGGCAACCAGGCCGAGAGACGAGAATGGTGTAAGGATGTAGGAGTGAGGAGCGGAATAGATGAAGTCACCGAATGCAGTGAGAGCAGCGGAAAGACCGACGGCGGGTCCGTTGAGAGCCACAACTATGATCTTGGGGTGGGTGTAGAAGGTATGGGTGAGATCGAGGTTGTTGGAGACGATTCCTCGAGCAGCCGCTCGACGACGATCAGCGTTAGGGTCTTCCTGGATGCGGTTGACGTCTGCGCCACTAGATGAAATTTAAAAAATTTTTTGAGTTAGATGGGTTTTTAATTATACTGACCACTTGAACTGAACTCGTTTAGACCGAACTAGTTGGAGAGAAACTCACGCTGAGAAGAAACGACCGGTTCCAGCCAAAACGGTGACATAGATGTCATCGCGGGCGGCTACCTCACGCATCTTTTCGCCGAGTTGATAGTAAAGATCTCCATTGAGAGCGCCGAGCTTCTTCGGGCGGTTGATCTTGATAATAGCCACTCTGGGCTTGTATGTGACTGTGATGGCGTTCTCTTCGGCCATTGTGAAATGTTGATGTGGTTGAGGTGAAGGGATGAGAATGAGATAGATAGTTTAAGTGTATAACATTTCAAAAGAGGAACCGGAGAAGGAAGAGGCTACTACGTATTCATATTTAAAGCCCTGGAGGCATTCCCGCGGTTGTAGGCAAAGCCGGAACCGTGGGGACGCAGCTCCGCAGCAGCAGTTTGAAAAACATGTTGAAAAGCGGAGAGAGAACAGCATCGGGTCGGCCAGGCAAGCCCAGCCTATGAGAGTGAACAAGCATCTGAAGCCCCAATAAGAGGCTGGTTCCTTGGAATTCCAACCTTCGTAAACAGTTGGAGAACGGGCGAGTTGCGATCCAACCTCGGTTCATTTTATGGGTGGTTCGTATTACATCTTGTGGTTTGTCCACTTGGCAGCAAATATTCATTTTCATCGTTAAAACGTATTAACTAACTAGTCTAGTTATTAAACAGGGGGTGATAGGGAGAAACAATTGCAGTCTATTATTCATTACCATTATTTCCTTTGGAAAGCATCGCATGAGAAGCAGTGGAAACAACAAAAGCAAAAGGCCGCAGGTGGAAAAAGCTCCCTCTCATGGAACCAAGAGTTCCCCACTCGAATACCAATGCTATCGATTAAAAGTATTCGAGAGAAAGCTCTTCAAATTCATCGAGAAAAGTAAACCCGATATCCTTCCAGACCACACCAGCACTATTTTGATGAGCCCAAGGGGTTATAGAGTATGATATGCGGTCATGGCGCCTCACTAATCACAATCCGGGGGATATTTGCTGGGGGGTTGGCTTTAGGATTATGAATACTGTCTGGTGGACTGTGGTCTTGGTTTGGCTGTTGTTTGGCCTGCCTGGCCTGGGGGAGTGATCGGATATGCTTCCCAATATAAGTAACCATCAACCCAACATGGCCCGATCCTTTCCAATAGCCATCTCCGCATGCGCTTGTCTCGGAATGTTGCAGCAGGTCGCACATTCGGCGGAACGTTTTGCGACATCCAACGCAGAAAAACACATGTCCATCTCCATACGGTAACGGTCGAACGAAATCCGCCGCCAGCGTTAAAATATCATGTTGCTGGATTTCTGAGGCACAGTTCCCGGACTCCATGTGGTTGAACATCGCCGAGAGTGTAGAGAAATCTTGGTTGCAGCAGTAGCATTTTACCCCGCGTCGTCTATGTCTAAAGGCATGCTGAAGGTCTTTGTTAGTGTGAAGCTCAACCAAGGAGCCGTTGGATAAACGTATAAATAGCACCTAACATACCCCATTCAACTCATGAGCATTTGGAAAATAATCACCACAGATGATACATAGGTAGTGTTTCGAGGTATTATGCTGCCGTAATCCTACAGCCGACGGGGCAAACCACTGGCATGGCTCGCAATATAGATGGAACTGCTCTAAATGAACTTGTAGCTCGGCGAAAGTCTCAAAATCTCTTCTACCAGGGCACAGATGGCAGATATTATGGTTCAAAGCATAATGAAGATGAGAGATATAGCTCTTTCCTGAGGATAGAGTAAGTTGACATCTCACACAGGGGTAGGGTGTTTTTTGCTTGTCCATCTTGCTCTCAACTCCTAGCTCTCACACTACCATGATGGTGAAGTTACAGAACCAAAAAAGAAGAGAGCAAAGAGAGGGTTGGATTATTGTTTTAGAGGGGGAAATAGGTTGCAGTTCATTGCTGCAAGAATACTGCCACTGAGAAAGAATTTGAACCTGCTGCTGGGAGGTTCCGGAATCCTCACGGACTTCGCCATGTCTTTTCATGTTCACTATTTTTCTCAATTCACCATTGGGTCCAAGGAATTGGTGAAGTTGAAAGAAAATAAATCACAGCAACTTTAGGGCCAGCAAGACATCTCTCCATTGTAGTGAAGCTCTGGGAAGAGCTTCACCTTCACAGGAAGTCAAAAAGAGCCATCATTTTGTAGGAATGGCTAGTAGTTAGAGGTTGAGGCTCCAACCAACCATATTCAACGAAAGACTAGAATCGAGCCAAATATTGTTTTTTGGCTTGATCGAATGGTCTAGTGGGTATCTTTTGTGAATTTTCTTTAATGTGAATGCCATCCATTAAGAATTAAGATGTTTCAAATTATTATTCCTCCTTCACTTTCTTGCATGGGTGAGAGATAATTGAATATGCAGTATCACGTGACTAAGCTATCGAATGGAAAAAATAAAATAAAAAATAAAAATCGAAGAAATAAAAAAAAAGTTTCTGAGCAAGTTGAAAGCTGAAAAAGTCAAGACAGCACAACTAAAAAAGATCAAAAGATCGCTAAGATGTCTTCAGACGAAATTGTATGGCAAGTAATAAACCAGCAGTTTTGTTCATATAAACTCAAGTAAGTTCCTGCAATCGCAATCCAGGCAAAACCAGTGGGTGGTGGTTACGATAGACTGACCTTTTCACTATAAGAACAGAAAAAGGCCAGAATTTCTGTCGCAATGAATACAATGTTACCGGTCTTTGCAATCGCCAGTCATGCCCTCTGGCCAATTCTCGATATGCTACCGTACGATCGGATCCTACTACTGGCGTCATGTACCTCTATATAAAAACAGTCGAACGATCGCATATGCCAAGCAAGTGGTGGGAAAAGATACGGTTATCTTCTAATTACGCAAAAGCCCTGGAGCAGCTCGACGAACGCCTGATATACTGGCCAAAATTCCTGATTCATAAATCTAAACAACGACTCACAAGGCTCACACAAGTGAGCATACGCATGAAGAAGTTAGCCAAAGAGGAAGAGAGACTGGGTGAAAGATTGGTTCCAAAACTCGCACCAAAAGTACGAAGGAGGGAAGAAACTCGAGAACGAAAGGCAGAGGCAGCCGCGAAGGTTGAGCGAGCAATTGAACGAGAGCTTATTGAGAGGCTAAGAAGTGGAGCCTATGGCGAACAGCCTCTCAACGTGGAAGAAGGAATATGGAAGAAGGTTCTAAGGGGCCTCGAGCGACAGGGAGAGGGCGAACGTGACGAGGACCTTGACGAGGGCATCGAAGAAGAAATGGAGGAAGAAGAGGAAGGCGTTGGTGAAGTGGAGTATGTCAGTGACTTTGACGAAGACGAAGAAGACCTGGAAGATATAGAGGATTGGATTGGTGGGGATAGCGCAGATGAGAATAGTGACGACGACGATGAGGATGAAGACGACGAAAGTGACGAAGGCAGCAGTGAAGGAAGCGATGAAGAAGTCGCGAAGAAACCTGTACCAAGCTCCAAGAGAAAACGGCCAGCCCCAGCCCCAACGCCCCGCAAGAAGAAAGGAGCCCGTGTTGAGATTGAATACGAAACCGAAGCGCCTGCGAAAGAGTCTTTGTTTGCGTGATCAGATATTGAAAAAGTTGCTACTATTCTATTACGGACAATTGTTGTTCTTGTTTCTTTCTGTACGGAGTTCCGGATCTTAGAGTGGAACAGGCTCACAACTGTTGGATTCATGTGCAATGAACTTGAGATAGGCTAACTAACTATTCCATGATTAATCATATTGGGTTTTACAATGCCTCCAAGCCGTAGCTGTCTTGATTTAGAAAAAAATAAGCGTTGTAATTGTAACTATTCCATGCATGCATCATAACAATTATTAGTTTAATACCAGTTGGATGATTGGCCATGTGACACCCACACACTCAAACTTCCTCCAACCTCCATTCCCTTGAATCCCTTCATCTTGTTCTGTTCCCCTTTTATCGCCAGGACAGATCAACTCTTCAGCCCACCATAGTCACCATATACGCTTGAATTAGCCTTTATCTCCGGGAACCTGCAGCTAGAACGTGGTTTGCGTTTGTTGCTTTAACCGGATTACTGCTAAACATTTTCTTATATTCCTCGTCTTTGGTTGACAGCAGCATCTATCTATCAAGATCTATGATTCACTAGCTAGGCCTACTCTGTCGACCAGTAAACCGAAACCATGACTTCTTACTTTTCCTCCATCAAGTCGTCGTCGGCGATCTCAAACCTCAGCACACGCTTCACATCGCTCCGCCGTGCCATAACTTCAGATGAGATTGACGATCCAGAAAACGAAGATCTATCGCACATTTCCAACGTCCTCAGAACATACTACACCGAGAAAGGCCGCAGACTCCCTCCTTGGTTACCTCCAGACAAAAAAACCGCTGCAAATGCGCCAGCCGCTATCGCCACACAGTCCTCGTTCCAAGGTTATGGTGGGAACGCACACACATCCCCACCACCAGCTGCACCAGCAGGTCGTGGTGGTCTAGGAGACCTGTGGGGAGACTCGCGATCGACAACTTCCCTTCCACAACAGACTACTGCGAGCCTTCGGGCTGGTCGTGGCGCAAATAATGGATCGTCGCATTTTAGACCATCACCCACCAGTTTACCGAGTCGACCTGCTACCACCACTCCCGGAGGAAGAGAAACTGGAGGTTACTCCAACTCATCCTCATCGAGCTCGCCTAGTGGTGCAAGACCCCTTCCAAGCCAGCGCGCCGGATCACATCAGAATACTCCGCAACAGCTACGCCCTGGAGGGGTGGACAGATCCCATTCCGGGGCATCGGCCCAAGACAGGCTTCGGGCTCGATTCCAAGGCGGCGGAGCTACCAAACCGTGGGCTTCATCTGCTTCGTTGCCTGGAGGTTACTCGAAGAGCTGATCTACCCTAGAAAAAAATGGAATGAGGAAACCGAATAATGATACTAATATATGCCCTATTTTTATATTTCTCCAGCATGCTTTATTTTTTTTTGGCGTTGTATTCTTGGGAAGCGAGCATTAATTGATATCTCCGTTGTTTTCGTTATGCTCCCAAATTCTTATTTTTTTCTTTTTTTATGTTTGAACGGCTTCGGTAATATATTTATCTTCGTTCAGTGATGTACATAGACAGATGCGAAGCCCTACAGGCAAATAAGCTATTCCAGCTTCTTTTTAGCATGAGTTTTCTAACATTTCTAAGAGTATCTAATTCAAAAAGGAAAATTGAAATATCTATCTGTTCAAGGGTATTTTACTGTTCATGAAAACGGAATAACGGGGAAATCAATTGCTACATGAAAAATCATCAAAAAGGAAAAAAAGAAAACTCCCGCTCCAGGTCGGACCTCTGCGCCGATTATTGCAATGTAAAAAATGACATAAAAGTACATCTTGGAAAAGATATCCAATCCGCGAAGTGAACATGGAGGAATGCATGAAGGCCATATGAGTATATTTAATCGTCCAAAAATGAAAAGGGTTAGGTTTTTCAACCGCGTACTTTGCGGTAATTGGGTGGGCTCCAAGCGTGAGTGATAAATTTGACGGCCCATACAGGAACTAACGAGATGGCTGAAACCGCAGAAACTCGCCAAACCCATCCCCAGGTGATGAGGTACTTGAGGTCAAAATAGTCGCCGAGAAACGGTACACTCGCTGCATACACGGCAGCCGTGCCAACAATGCACATAATCATGACTGGATGCCATGTGGTGATAGATATCGCAACCATCATAAGTTCATTGAACACCAGAGCAGTGAAGGACACGCTAATTAGACGCCCACCGCTAATTTCGCCTACGATAAGCTGTGAAAGTCCTTGAATGACAGATCCTTGGTAAACCGAAACCAATACCCATGTGAAAAAGGATCGATAACTGAGGCTTCTCCCTGTTTTCAGCTCCTTGTATAGCTCTGGGTAGAGATTGGCTAGATCTTCATCAACATCACGATCAAGTACGAGTGAAAACACCGGCGCGTTAGTGTAAACCGTCGCGTAGCCCACGAGGAGCCAATCGATAAATAGCCCCTTTGGATCAAAACGGCTTGCAATACTGTACATTGTCTGGCAGGCACTGATGATAAGACCGCGATGCATAATGAACTGTGCTAGTTTTGCCGACCTTTTGTAGGAATTGCGACCGTGCCAGAAAAGTAGTTTTGTTAGGTGGTGGAAGTGGGTTATGCTAAAGTCGGCTGCAAGTGATGCCTGGCGACCTTCTTTCCCGACAATCCCAATCCCAACATCGGCTGCCTGGATCATGGAAACATCATTACCCCCATCCCCAATGCAACATATACGCTTTTTGGTATGTTGTCGTATTAGATTTGCTACTTCCGCCTTTTGCATGGGAGAACAACGACAGGCGATCACGGCTGGAAGACGAACAGCAATGGTGATAAAAGGAGTCCGGAATTGGGAGAGCATTAGAGAAAGTGACTCTCCGTCTATGAGCAGGCAGCAATCGGTTTTATTGCGTAGAAAGTCAAGGGCATTGTTGGCGGAGTCGGCATCCTTGAGCTTCGTGACTGTGTTGATAACTTGACCACGCGATACCAGTTTCGATGAAACCGCGACACATCGGGCTGTTTCGACCTTGTCTCCTGTAAGCATCCAGATTTTGATACCTGCATTCCTTAGCAGTTCAAGAGACGGTTTCACATCCTTTTGAAGCTTGTCTTCTACTCCCGTAACGCCTAAGAGGTCTAGGTCACGCTCTAGATAACGTGCTACAACCATAGACATTCGGTTATCCCGATCGTTAAGTGATAACGATGCCTCTTTATAACTATTGGAAAATTCTTGGTACTCCTCGAGGGATAGTTTCCGTCTTCCAACAACCAGTGTCCGAAGCCCCTCTCTAGCCATGTTTGCAGTTTCTTCGTCCAACCAGTCGTTCGCGGCCACAATGGATGACATTACCGTATCAGCTCCTTTTTGGAAGAACCAAATCTCGCCTTGGGATTGCGTCGAACTACCAGGGTAATTCTGTGGAGCAAATTGAACAATAATGCCCATTCGTTTACTTTCCGAGGTAAATGGAAAGAGGTTTAGAATCTTAGCTGTGATAGTAACATTGCCGGGCCCAACACAGGTCAGAACGATCTTATGTCGATCTCGCTGCTTCAACTTGAGTCCCACTTCTTCGGTGTACTTGACAATGGCAATTTCATCAGGTGAAGAGGCTTGATAGCTTGTCACCAACTGACCGTCCTGTTCCTCTGTTGTTGGGGTAACATTGTGACAAAGGCCAAGGGCGAGCACCAAGTCTCTAACTCGAGAGCTGATCTCGCGCCGGGTACGAGTGGCAGCGCCCGAGCTTGGACTTTGGTTTATTGAGGTGGTGTTGGTAACTGACAATAAATCCGCTGCATTCGGAGAGGTCGATACTGAAAAGCCCTGGCGAACAAAAGATGCTACCTCTTCCATCGCTTCATTTGCGTACGAGACGGTTCCAACATGAATCTTTTTAAGCTCCATCTCTAGTTCACGTTAGTCATTCATTGATTTTAACTTGCTTGAGACGAAGTATATGTCACGTACCATTTTGGGTTAGCGTCCCAGTTTTGTCTGACAAGAGATATTCAATTCTTCCCAGATCCTCAGGGATAGTACTTGTTCGGACAATGGTACCGGGGATTCCTCGGTCTCGTTCAATAAATCTCCCATAGACGGTTTTGGCCATATCAAGATTGACCCGTAGACTCATGGGTATGATGGTGGAGAATAGAATAAGGTAAATCATGATAGCGACGTACCATTCTTTATCATTGGATGGCTCGAATCCTTGTAGAGCTACAAGAATAATGGATAGTGATAGGGTAAGAATGCACAATATTTTGGTTAGGCTGTTTATTTCATACTCCAAAAGGCCAACCTTTGAACGTGACTTCGATGTAGACATTGCCGATCTAGTTTGTGGCCCAGTATAGATAATGACGGCATAAGCAGTGGAATTTGACGCAAGTACAGTGTTTGCCCAGGCAGTATTGTCAACACTAAGCGGTGCGGATTGGGGTTCTAATATTTTAGGACTGTTGGTTAAAGATTGACGGTGGTTCTGGTTTGGGTGATTGTCCGTTCCATCGCGATCAGGGTTCGGGTCGTATTGTGTAGTTGGAGGTAGGACGAGTTCGACTTTACCAACAAATTCGTTTACGTTTTTCACTGGGGGGCCGCCAGTAATACGCACACGATTAAGCTGAGAAAGGGGAAGGTTCTGAGTTAGGGGCGAGGCAAGCCGCAGTTTCCAGTCAGTTTCGCCATCAAGCTGGTCGGTACGAATAAAAGTCTCAGCAGCGGCTGAATCGTCAGTTTCTCCTTCCGGCGAATCAAGAACTGTATGTTCATCCTTTAACGTAACTTGGGGGGTCGGATCGGTAGAATCGATCGTATGAGACATGCCAGGCTCGGATTTTAGGATAATCACATCAGCCGGAAAACGTTGGTCTTTCTTGAGTTTCAAAACATCGCCGACTTTAAGATCTCGAGACTTTTTGATAATTTCGACGGGGTTCACCCCAGTAGCGGATGATCGACCAGGTGCGTGTTTAGAGTAGTCAAATGAGACTACGCAGTATTTTTCGGAATTGGCTTCGGCATCTCTTCGACGACGAGCAACGTCGTCTAGTGCTTCCTTTCCAAGCGATATAGCTACAACAAATGCCAGAGGAGCGATGTAAGATGACATATATCCGATTCGCAATACTGGAATAATCTGTGACAATGCAACAAGGAGAAAATATATATTGAAGAAAAACGAGAATTCGTTATATAAGGTACGCGGAAGGAAGCTCCAAGCGGTATATTTAGCATTAGAGACGGTATTCGCGGGGTATTTCAGTCGCTGCGACTGCCCAATGAATATTTGACGAGGAGGATCTGGGTTGGATTTCTTATCAGGCCGGGATTTGAAGTTAGGCAATCGGAGCTTTGATCTTAAGGTCGATCGCAAGTTGCCGGATCGAGACCGTGATCTCTGGTTGCTGAGGGTTAAAAGAGGAGCATCATCTTCTATGGAGCTTGTGGTCCGGCGTGAAAAATCAGGGTCTTCATCTCGATGCTCATAGAGCAAGCCATCTAGTTCGATCTCCTCATGGTGACCTGGCGAGTTGGCCTCCCGGTTCCATGGACGTTTATTGCCAGCACCACGGATATTTTTCAGGGCTTTTCCCGGACTATACCAATGCGAATCATCCCGCAGTCCTCCGAATCGTGCGTTACTCCCGTGGTTGATACCGGAATCATAAGTTTGGAGCTCCTCAAGGTCCAAATCCTCGTCATCATCATAAGAGCCAGCTATCGAAGACCGTCGATCGTGGGGATTGGAATACGAATGGGAGGACATAATTCCAAGGACATAAATATAGCTTTGTGCCTCGAAATAACTCTGTTGATAGTTAACATATCATACTCCGTACTTGACTTCGATTAGAATACGAATGAGCTCTGATAGCTTCCAATTATACGGAATGACAAGGTAGAGGTATCTTCCGACCAAAAAAGTTCCAATTTCATGATAGCATTAAACGTAGAAGCATAGCATATCCCGAGCACAGGACGGTAAAGAAGAAGAAGAAAAAGAAGAAGAATATGGCTGTGAAATTCGCGTGAAGAGACTCTAGGCGGCCGCAATACAACATTTAACAACAATAACTCTTTCTTCACGTGTCCTGGAGTTGCATTAGTCACGTGAAAAAGTCAATGACGGAGACTGTGGCGCATGCCAGAGAGACTTGTGGCGTCACTGAGCCACGGTATTTCTTTTAAGTATTTCGAGTCTGAAGAAGTACAAAAACCTTCTAAAAAGCAGAAGAAAAGAAGAAAGATGAGATATTAATCATGTTTGGGTTGGTCTGTAATTTTTATTTATTCTAGTATATTAGCCATCCTACTCCATGTGAAGGTTGTTTATTTTAGTTCTATCTATTGTGGTACCTTTGTCTGGTACCTCAAAAAAGGTTAGTTGGCCTGACGCGGTCCGACGATCTTCCACTATTTCCGTCCGCCGTTGACGGAAGGTTGAAGGAATCTTGAGGTCGCGCAAGATTTCTCGGTTTCCGGTCCTCTTTTCCTGAGAAATAATCGAGCAAGGTGACTTATTCTGCTGTCATGGAGGGTCTTTTCCTTTGATTTCACGCGCTTGTTTTTCCCCCCTCCTTTTTTCCCTCTTTTTTTCCTTGTTTTTCTAGTCGTAAGTGGCACATTCTCACCCCTTTCTTTACCCAACATTTGTAACTGACAGCATGCTTTGGACCGGTAGCCTTCTATAGATGGCGCAAGACTCTAGGTTTGGCCACGAAGGTGGCCTGCTTTTTGACACGGCTACTGCGGTATCTTGGAATCCGGCACATCGGCCAGAAAACGGTCCTATCGTTCCCATTACTGCACCGTCTCCTTCACCCTCGCATTCACTTTCCGAAGCCCGAGATCTTTCTACTAGCAATTATACCTCTCAGGTCCCCAGTCGAGTTTCTGGTAACGATGATAACAGTTGGTCGTCTTCGTCGGAGCCAGTAGCTACCCCACGTTCCACTACTACATTCAACTTACCTCCCGATCCCCAGAACAACCCTCAAGAAACTGCAACCGTGGCCCCGACGGATCGGACCGGAAATCAGGGATCTTACCAGTCCGATGCTAGTAACGTGGGGTCACAGCTAAATATATACTCAACCCCTTCCGCCGTTGACCCTTTTACGCGACATGATATCGTTTCCAGGACAAGTTCATTCCCGGCCTTTGAGCCTGAGAATACATCTCCGATTGATGATCACGCCCATCTGACGCAGCAGGAAACTGAATATTCTACAGCCGCCCCAGATGATCAGGCTATTTTTAATTCTTGGAACGATTCACCAGATAACCATGAAGATGACTACGAATTTTTTAACCAGGTGAATACGCAGACGAAACCAATATACGTTCCACCAGAAGCATCCGAATCAAGATACGAGGAAGGTTTGCCGCTCGTGGATGATACCAATGCCGCCACCGGTAACTCGACGGCTCAGGCCACCATAGATACTATCTTCGAAGACGATACTAACGGGGAGGATGCGGACTTCTTCAAGCCAAAGGCCGACAATGTGGAGACGGAGAGGGTAGCCGAGCACCCTGGTTTGAATCGTAAAGATACCTCCCAAGTCATGAATTCCTTGCAGATAAACGGTTCGTTTCAAGAGCTGGATAGTCCGATTGAGCCTCCCAGCATTCCTTCCCAACAGGTTGCCGAAACCGCCCAGTCAGAGACCACCCCAAATCCGTTGGCCGAAGATGAGCTGGCAGCAAGATGGCAAGCTGCTCTTGGCGACGACGACCTGCTCGACGATGAGCTTTTGGACGACGATTTTTTGGGTGATGATCTTCTAGACACGCCTGCAACCCAGCGGATTGCGCCCGAACCCGAACACATCCCCATGCAGCCCCCAATTTCGGCGCACCCTTCGTTTAACCCATATGCTCCGCACCAGCCTTCTTCAACGTCTATGATGCAGGGGATTGCGCCTACTGTCTATGAACAGACAGCTGAAGCACTCAGAGCGGCAGATATGCGGAAAGTATCTGATCCGACTAATACGCAGAGCTTCGTCAACCAATCGAAGCTCGGGTATAAATCTCCATATGATCTGCCAGACGACCTTCAACCTAAACGTACCCATCGCATTGCTTCGCAGCCTGTTTCGGGAATTAACCCACCTCCACGGAGTAGCTCTATGACAGGCTCACGTCCTTCCTCTTCGTATAGCGCCATGGCTCCTCCACCCGTTTCCAATTTTCAATCTCCACCTTCGGTCGCCGGCGCTACTGGAAATCAACTAACTGGTCGCCCAACCAACTTTTTCGAAGAATTACCTGCGACATCAAGATCAAGACCTCCGACAAGGGACAGATACGCACCCCAGCCCACTGCTCCAACCTATCCCCCAGCACCTAATGCCATGCCAACGCCGCCTACTCAACTCACCGCTCCAACCTATACCCCAGCACCTAATTCCATCCCAACACCGCCTTCTCAACCCACCGTTGAACCCCACATCCAATATCAACTGCAGGCCCCCGAGAGAATGGATCCTTATTCCAATGTTGCCCCTATTCCCAGCGCAGGTGGTTCTAAAATTGCATCCCGGTATTCTCCAAAACCTCAAAGTTTACAACCCAAGCCACCGGCTATCAATCGGTATTCGCCTGCTCCAGATAGCTCTCGTGCTGCTCAACAGTATACTGGCCAGCCACCTCCTGCTCACAGTATTCTCCCATTTCAACCGAGAACTTCGAGCCCCTTGGCGGCGCATCATGAATCTGCCAACCCAGTTCCTCAAGTACAGCACACCCCTGTAAATTCATACGCTCCTCCTCCAGTTCAATTGACACCACCTGGAGCTGCCCATAGCACCTTTTCTCCTAACCAAGGGTCTCCCGCCCTATACCAAAGTAATATTGGGAATAGCCCTGCCAATCTTATCCATCAATCCCCAACACGCCAGATTAAACCTCCCCGCAGATCACAAACTCAGTCACCAGGAAAGCGTATGCACAGTCAAACACACTATACCATACCTGAAGAGCATCTTCCTAGGCCTGCTTCTGTACATGGCTCACATTCAGCCACACATTTGGCACCTTCTGGAGGTCCCGCCTCGAAGACAAACCAAACCATGGAATATATCCTTCCTGAGGACGGCCAGCAATATGATCCACTTGAACGCTGGAAAGGTGCCCCTATCATTAAGTTCGCGTTTGGTGGAACCATGCTTACTACGTTCCCTAAATATGTCCCAAGATATTTTGCTGGCCAACTCACCCCTCGTATGAAGCCTACGGTGGGCGAGGTCAAGATATGTGCAGCCAATGGGGCTCTCCCAGCTTCTGACTCGACCGTGAAGTTTCCTGGACCGCTGAGATCAAAATCGAAGAAGAAAGATGTTCTAACCTGGCTGTCCCAAAATATTTCTGCCTTTGAGGCCGAACAACAATATTGTTCTACTCAGACAGTACCTTACGATCATCAACAGCTAGAAGAGAAAATATTGCTGTGGAAGGTAATTAGGGTGTTAGTTGACCATGACGGAGCGCTACATGGTGTGCTAGAGGCCGAGAAGAGCGTCCGGGAAGTTTTCTGTCCGCCGAGTGGGCTCGGCGAACCAATACCTTTAAGTGCCACACCTTCATTCCCTCAAACGGCTTCGAAGACGGCACCAAATGGCATGTGTCTCCAGGATATTCGACGAAATCTCTTGCTCGGCGAACGGGAAAAGGCTGTCTGGGGCGCGGTTGATAATAATCTGTGGGGTCATGCGATGCTGTTGTCCTCCACATTAAGCCAGACCGTCTGGAAGCAGGTTGTGAAGGAGTTCATCCAGCGAGAAGTTCGGTCCGTGGACCAAAATAGTGAACCTCTCGCGGCGCTCTACGAAGTGTTTGCTGGCAATTTTGAGGAAAGTGTCGATGAGCTTGTTCCACCTTCGGCGCGTGCTGGTATGCAAATGGTTAGCATGCAGGCAGGTCCAACAACGGCAACAAATGGACTAGACGGATTAAATAAATGGCAGGAAGCTCTTAGTTTGATCCTGAATAATCGCAGCCCCAACGATCACCAAGCGATACTTGCCTTAGGCCGACTACTTGCTTCATATGGAAGAACAGAAGCCGCCCATACATGCTTTCTGCTTGCTAAGACTGGCACAGACGCAATATTTGGGGGTGTCGACGATCCTCAGGCAACAATTACACTACTTGGTGCTGATCATAAACGATATCCGTTTACCTTCATGGCTGACCGTCACAGTATTCTACTTACTGAGGTTTATGAGTTCGCTACTTCGGTATTATCTACTTCGCCTTCTGGGGCTTTACCCTACCTACAGCCTTTCAAACTACAGCATGCATTAGATCTTGCCGAAGCAGGTCTCAAATCGGAAGCCCAGCAATACTGTGAAGCAATCGGATCGTTACTGAAATCGATAACTAAAATGTCGCCCTACTATAATGCGAAATTTTTTTCACAGTTAGACGAGCTCTCAAACCGACTTAGGCTATCCCCCACAGATGGCTCATCCTCCTGGATATCAAAACCAAGCATGGAGAATATTTCTGGATCTATGTGGGCCAAATTCAGCAGTTTTGTCGCTGGTGATGACAGTGATGCAGGTTCGACAGAGTCGCATCGCCCACATGAGGCAGACCAAGGACCATTTGCGAATGTTGTTGGCACTCCCCCGATCAGCCAATCCCCAGCAGACCCCTACGGCTCCTATTTTGCCGCGGCTCAACAGCCTGTTTCCGTCCCATCTTCGGCATCTCGCTATGCTCCTGGCAACCAATATGCTCCGTACTCTTCTCCAGACCAAAATCGGGGCCGTCGTTCACTGGATTCACAGAGATCGTCATCTCACAGTGGTGCCACTCGGTCATATCCCCAAAGGCGCCATTCACAGGATCCATCTGGACAGACGGATGCAAGCTATTTCCCGACTGTATCCACCAATTCATACTCTCCTGGGAATATTGGGTCTAATTTGGCACCTCAGCCGCAGTATTCTTCTCTCGCGCCGGTTGAGGAAGCTTCTTCATCGCAAGCTGCCAGCATTGCTGGGGAGCTTACCCCTGCATCCAATGCTCCGGTTAACGATGTGAATAACCATGCTCTCCCTGGAACCACTAATGGTCAGCTTGACTCAATTGGTTCTCCTTATGGTGGAGGCTATCAATCACCTTCAGCCAACACTGGATATGAACCATTGACCAGCAATACTGGCTTCACAGCTCCTCTAGGGATTACTGGATACGAACCCCCCTCTGGAACTACTGGCTATGAACCGCCCTCTGGAAGTTCTGGTTACGAACCCCCCTCTGGCAATACTGGCTACGAACCGCCCTCAGGAGATACGGGCTACGAGCCCCCATCATATGAGCCAGTATCTCTTTCTAGTTCTGCTGAATCTGAGGATGAGAAACCAAAACGTAAACCCATGATGGTTGATGATGATGAGGATTTTGGCGTTTCAACTGCGTCCGGCGCTCCGGAGACGGATCGAGAACGAAAAGCCAAGGAGGCTGCCGAGATCGTAAGGAAGGCTGCAGAAGAGGATGGTAAGTTTTATATCTATATTTCTAGTCAGGGTCTTAATGCTGATACTCCCGTTAGCCCAACGAGCCGCTCAGGCCCAAAAGAAAGGTTGGTTCACTGGTTGGTTCGGAAAGAAAGATCAAGCTGCTTCCGGAGGACCAATTCGTGCCAAACTCGGCGAACAAAGCTCTTTTTACTATGATGAAGAACTCAAGAGATGGGTTAACAAGAAAGATCCGGACAGCGCCACCTCTGGTGCACAAGCAACTCCCCCTCCCCCCAAAAGTTCACTACCGCCCAGTCGATCCGTCAGCTCAGAAAATCGTCCTCCACCCTCCACCGGATCTACTACTAGCGCACCACCTTCGATGCTATCTGGACACCCTGGGGCACCACCACGCGGTTTCTCTACGCCTGCAATGGATAATCTGCAACCGTCCTCTCGACCTCAATCTTCAGCATTAAATGTTCCTTTTGCAAACAGCCCTCACCTAGCGCCTCGCTCTGTTTCTGCTGGTAGTCCTTCCGCACAATCTTCCCGCCCTGGCACAGCGTTGAGCAATGCAAGTTCTATCGATGATCTACTTGGAGCTCCCCAAGGCAGGAAAGCCGGCACAGTGAAAGCGCGAAAGAAGAATCGTGGCTATGTCGATGTTATGGCAAAATGATTTGTTCTTTTTGTTATGTCCGAATTTTCCCGCGATGCGTTTCCGAGATACGTTTGATGACCATTCGGGTTTCCCAAAATCTTTTATCTTGCCGTCCATGATTTTACCAATTACGTCTTGTGTTTCACCCGTTTTTCTTTGCGGAAGTGGTGGCTACAGTTTGGTTCTTGAGTATATCTCAAACTGAGATTCGTTTTTGGCGTTTGTTTTGCATGGCATAGCGCACAAGTTTTATATACATGCCTCGCTTAGAGGCCTTGCTTTGGCCAACAGATTTTTTTCTTCTACATATGTGTCTTCTAGCACCTCTTCATTTCCGTTTTCTTCTTATTTCGGACTGACCCTTTTCTTCTCGCCGTTCCCAAATCTTTCCATTCTCTGCACCTTTTTATACCTTATTTTTTAATCCCTGGGACGTGTTTACTGTATTATTAATATTACTCTTTGTTTCGTCTTGCTATTCAAATGGAGATTCATTGAAGCAACTCATTTACAGAGTATCTATTATATATTTATAGTCGTACGTCGACGAGTAGCTTATGGTTAAGGGTCGATATGGAGATATTGTAATATCTGTGGTAGGGGCTTCAGTTCCCAGCGTATGTCTGCCCTGGACAAGAGAACCAACCTTAAATCCATCATCTCACTGCTGGTTACACAGAGTATGAATTAATAAAATATGTCAGACATGCCGCTTCTCCATCGATCATTTTTGGAAGATACACGTATAGGATGAGAGCCGTCTCGTGTAGGAAACCTGATCATGAACACCAGTTAGAGTTTTGTGCTAGCATAAGATATCAGGAAGCGGATGCACATACAGGCGGCGACCTTGGGACTCATTCTTCCCACACTCAGGACTCGACCCCAGTCCTTCCCATCAATCCTAACTCTAGCCCAGCCTTCATCACTATCCGGCCCTTCGTCACCTATTGTCTGCATCCTTTCGCCGGGCGGCTGGTTTGTATCGTTTTGTTCCATATGATCAGGTTTAAGAGGTATATTTGACAGACCCGTCCATACACTTGAGATCTTGAGGGTGTCAGTGGCAATTGCTAGTTTCAGCGAACCGTGCATATTGGCACTTAATTCTAGTTTAGGCCCACCCCCAATGCCTCCAACGAAGCCCATGCCAGTACCAGCACCTCCATCTCGAGCTGTGGCAGCAGTGTCCAGCGCCAGTTTTGTAAAACGGTCCGATATACTTTTTAACTGCACTAAGCTAGGTAGCATGATTTGAACATCTGGATCACGACAGCGCGGTTCATGTAAGCCTTCTACTTCTGACGCATGTAAAATCCGTACGGGAACCGCTTGGGTAATGACTGTTGCCCGTTCCCGTGGGCCGTCTTGCAGAAGAGCTTCATCTGCGGCTACACCAGGTACAGCGGCGGCGGCAGACGCATGACGAGCCTGCGTGCTTCGAGGATACCCGCCTGCTGAAGAGGAGGGCTCTCCTTCGTCAACAGTTTTGAGCGGGTTTTTCGCAGATGTGAAGGACGAAGTCACAACGGTCAGAGACAACACAGGTTGAGAGTCCTTCTTGGAGAGGCGTAATTCTGCAGACAGAGCGCCTATGGCTGAATTGAGAGCTCGATTAAGGGCACCAATTGGGACCTCTAAGTTGATTATTCTGGTGGCCGATTCCAATTTATATGATTTTGGTTCAAAGAGTGCTTCCTATGGCCCAGCAGAGATCAGCACGAAGTAGCCAGCATGTGTTGCACTTGTAATTGGAACTCAACATACGATTGGAAGTTGAGCCCAAACTTGCGTGCCCTGGTCGGGAACAATGGAGAAGCGGATGACTTCATCTTCCAGCTTGACCCAGCATATCTTCCCAAGAGACGCCAGTGACGCGGTGAATTCTAGCCAGGTTGATCAGAACGCGTCCCGGGACATCCCAGATGTCGTACACACAGAGCACAGGAAAAAGCACTTACTGGCGAACGGGGCTACATTGGCAAGCTGGCTCTTGAACCGCATGCTGTACGACTCATGGTTTGTTCTTTATGAAAAAGTCGCGATCTAATAAAGAAGAGAAGCTTCGATTGAAAGGCAGTAGAAGAATTCAATAGATTTTGAGAGAGGAAGCGAGAGGGAGAGCGAAAGAGAGAGACTTTGCGCGATCCGTGGAACCAGCCGTAATAAACCAAATCTTACCTGTCTAGAATAACAAATAAATAAAGAACAGGCTGGTGAGACGCGTTGGAGAGCATTGAAATAAATAATGTTTATTCCTTTTTCAATAACTAACTGATTGGCGCTATTACAAGAACCCTTCATGCAAGGCAAATCAAGCCACTATTTTACTAATTCTCGCTCTATTAATACTTATCATCTGCAGCTTCATCGGCAACTTCAACGTCAACGTCAACTCCCACGCTCACTCCCACTCTCGCTTTCAGTTTCACTCCCTTATCCTCCTTGCTGTCCCTCGTTCAGTTCTAGTTGAATGTTATTACCGGCTTGCAATTTAAATAAACGCGGCACTTTCTGTTTTTCTAGCCCTTTCTTCCCGAAGGAAGCCTCCAAACCTCGATCTACCAACGACACGACGCTGCTGCAATGACTGTCCCTTTTATCTTCAATTAACTCTTTTTATTTATCCTTCAGAATGCTTTAGAAATACCCATTTCCTCCGCTTCCTGCCCTACATCCACAGTCAGCAGAACGCATATATATTGACTAGTTGCTGTCCACCGCACTCTCTATTCTAACCTCGTCATGCATCTCGCTGACCCCCAGAATGGCTGAAGAATCACCATTTCTCCCGCTGCGCCCGTCTCTTCGCCTTATATCTAGCCGTGCCAGAACTCCCTCGCGCTCTCCAACTCGTTCCCCGGACCGAAGATCATGGTTCCTTGCAGACCATCTCGATCCCCTCCTGTCGAATCTCTCTCCAGAGGCAACCCTCCTAGCTTTATCCTCGATTGAAGAAGTCCAACTGAATGGAAACACGCAGTACGATGTTCTGATAAAGAGCATCACAGATGTATCAGCTGTGGATCGTGCTTTTGGCATCCGCGCTGCTGTGGCCGCAAAGAGCGTGAAGGAATGGCATACGGAGGTTCTCTTCTGGCACTGGCCAGATAGAGACGATGTGGCACGAGGGATAGGCTTTCTTTCTCCGACCGAATGTGAGAGAAGTGCCAATCCCAAGGTAAATGCCATCCAATTCTTTGGTTGCCTTCCAGCAACCACCTTGATAGAATATGAGACCCGTATTGAGGAAATAAAAGATGCTATGGAGGACCTCGGGATCGACGAACTGAAAGAACATGTTCTCACTGCTCATATTCCGTCTCGCTCCCGACCACAATCTGCCAATAGTACTACATCAACATCAACAAACTCGAGGCTCGTCGGTTACATGAAGATGAGCGACTTCACCGCAGTTGTAACTGCTACAATACTAAGGGCTCTACCCGTGATTTCCAAACTATCCCTGCTGCTAAGCATCTGGGATGTTCGTGTTCAGGTCCTTCGTCTGATTCCGGGCCTGCTCGACGGGTTTAAACATGCAAAGTTATCTATAGGCACTGCGTTAGATCGTCTCCAGAATGGGTTGTTACCGAATAGTGATGATAAATGTTTTTCAAGGGAAACATTTCAGACCGAAAAGGATGAATTACAAAACCTCGTCTCCAATTTAGGAAGAAGGGTAGATGGAATGCTTGATCTTCTCGAGGGGCGTGAGGATTCTCTGCCAGATGTGTGGATTGATGAGATAGAATCCATTGAGTCACAGTTTGCCAATTGGTCATTTGGTGCAGAAAAGAAATTACTTGAGAATGAACTTAGATTTCGGACAAACGATAAGAAATCTACCCAAGATTACGATACCCCTGAGAAGAAGCTCCCAGAGACAAACCATCCCACTGAACCGATCGCAACCTCACCCTTAGAACCAAAACCAGAAGATACCACAAATAGTAATATGTCCAGTACTTCTCCAGAACCCGCAATCGCATTGCAGCGTCCACCGAATCAAGAAAGCCATTGCCAGGATCCCAAGAAAGCCAGGGGGGTTACGGAATTTAAAGACAATATTCAAATGCCTGCAAACGTTCAACCCGGCTCCTTGTCTAGCTCGCAGCAGTTGCCACAGTCCCCGAATCTAGTAGCATTACCGCAATTCGATTCAAAAACATCAGAACGCTCTAGCTCGCAGCAACTGCCACAGTCCCCAAATCCAGTAGCATTGCCGCAGTTCGATTCAAACCCATCGGAACACACCCCTGACATAGTTTCTATTGATGCCCCTCCAAAAGACCAAAATCAATGTTTAGAAGATATTCTACCCGAAGTGCAGGCTCGGATTCCTTGCCTATCTCATAAAACGCCCGCCCTATCCCCTGTGGGCGTACAGCAGCTTACTCATGTTGATAACTACATCTCCAGCGGGTCCGATTCGATCCCAAGCAAGGATGCCACAGGTGCTATGAAGACCGATAAATACAAGCCCATCGCCATCGTTTCGGATGACTCACACACCTATGAAAAACCCAAGAAAACTCCAGAACCGCTTGCCCTGCCCAGGATATCTGAATGCGATACACTACGGCCGAGGCCTACCTCGACATTTTCATATGCATCCGGTGGTTCAAGTGCTATCTCTTATACTTCAAATGCAGTCATACAGCATGCTGAAATTGCTGCGTTGCGTGGGTCTCCAATCCTTGTCTCTCCAACTTTAAGCTCCAACGATGGTTCGGTTATACATCATCCACAAAAAGATGTTCATGATAGCGATCGTTCGCGTGCCCTAGAAGAATTGGCGCCCTCTTACGAACCAACAGCACCTGGTCTTCGTCCCTTCTTTGAGAGGAGCATGAGCTTACCGCTCGCCCGTTATATAAATGATGACCACAACCCGGTTTTAGATGATATGAAACACTCCAATCAGCTGAGAAAAGCATCCGTAGCATCAATTGAGGTGCTACCGAAGGAAAATGTACGTATGAATTTTTTCCCTGGCCCACAACTTGTTCTAACTTTATTCTAGCTCAGAAGCATTACCATCAGCCGGCGCGGCAGCCTTAAACCTGACCCTCCTGTTATGGTGAAGCCTGAACTTCGAAGATCTGCCTCCACCTTCAGCCTTCCATCCGCCCAGCGACTAAAACAAAAGGTCAGCCGTAGCAGATTGTCCGATATCTTTCGATTCTCTACATCGCGAAGCAGCGAAGGTAGCCAGCAACAGCTTGACAAACAACCAGCATCAGCCCCAACGAATGACGCCAACCCTCTACCCACTCCTCCAAATTCCACCAAACGTCCATCCATGCACAATCAACCTCAGCCCCCATCCCCAGGACCAGAGAGGTACGCGGAGGCCGACTCCCCACTCAGTCCTTTGGCTCTCCCAGCAGAACCTAATACCCCAGAAACCCCTGAACGATTTGCATATAATACCCCCATGAAACCTTCCGATGACGTGTTAGACAATAGAATCAACTCCATTCTCACTACTATTCCTAAAATTCGACTCAATTCCGGTATTGACCGTGATTCTTTAAAGCATATTCGTACCAAGGAACCTCGTTCTGCTCTCAGCTACAGGGGTATTCAATCTCCGTCTCCTACACCAACCAGGTCAAGCACCCCTACCCCCTCATTAGTTTTAACTCCAGCGGTCGCGCAATCCAGGCGGTCCCACACGCATACCATTGATGATACTCGTGTCTATCATCTTCATAGAGGAGGCAAGGTGGCTCCCATCAAACTCTTGGTGCGACTCGTTGGGAAAGATGGAGAGAGAGTCATGGTGCGCGTTGGGGGCGGTTGGGCAGATTTGGGCGAATATCTACGAGAGTACGCACTGCATCATGGAAGACGAGGTATATCCAACTCATTCGAGCTCCAAAACATCCCATCCAACTCCCCAGGCACCAATTCCCGAACCAGCCGAGCTCCAACCCCTACCAATGGCCGTTCTACCCCTGTTCCCCCTTCTCGACCAGGCTCGGCATTTGATATCCGCCCTCCATCTTCATTAACAGTTCGTAAAACAAGGCGATCAACTGGTGCTGGTGGAGCAGAACGACCTAATTTAACAGTCGCCAATATTCAAAAAATTTCCGAAGAAGGCATTGATACCTCACGCTCACCATATCTATCTTCCCGGCGACGGCTCTCCGTCTCCTCCGCTGCCTCAATGAGCATCTCTTCTGCCATTGGCGATAGCCCCTACAGCCCTGCATCTCGCGCCCTCTCCACCGCCACAGGACCAATATCTACACCTGTCCCGAGACCCTTGGGTTTGGCTGGTCCCAAACCAAGATCCAGACAGGTGTCGATGAGCCCTGAGAGCGAAGCTTGGGTTGAAGACATTGTGGGACAAGCGAGAAAAAACGCCACCTCGTTAAAACCACATCGATCCTCTACCAACCTACGGAGCTCGCTTCGGCCTATTGAAAACCGCAACGAGGATAATAGTCCCGTTGGAAAACTCCGAAGCGGTACAAAATATAGGAGTGTGAGCGATATCGGAACAGCCTCTGGTTCCTTAAATAAAAGAGTGTTCTTACGTCGAATGAGCAAGGGACAGGATTGATGGATATCATTCTAGACCGATTGACTCTACTTCAACACCACTTACTTACCTTACTTATACACCACCACGATACATTATCCATCGATCTCTTTCTCTCCTATCGCCTTAACTTTTCTTCTTCACCCTCGATTCCGAGTCAGCTTTTTTATTTTTTTTTTCTTTTTGGAATGCGTAGAATAGATTGGTACGCTTTGGCAGGTTACTTTTTCGGGTTTCTTCTTTTACTTCTTTCGCTTTCATTCCATTCGTTCTTTTTTTTTGTCTTCTTTTTTTGCCTTTTTGGTGTTATCTGCATTATCCCATAGATCCCTAGTTTTAGGGTCTTCGTCCAATTTTTTAGATTCCTTTAATCTATGACCTTTCTCCTTGTCCACTTTCCGTTCTTTGTTTGTTTTGATTGTGTCTGGTTACTCCATCAAAAATATACCCCCTTTCCTCCACTTACTTCTTTTTATCCTTGTTAGCTTCAAATGCAAAGTTGAGAGTTCAGTCTATACCATATTTTATACCCTGTACGAATCTAGTAAGATTTTCCCCTTGTGCTTTGAGAGAAGGTTGGCACTATCACAGTATATAATCATTATATTGCCCTAGCTTGAGATTAAACTACCATTGCTAATACATTCCAGAACCGAATAAATCCTACATTCCCTCAACTCTCCAGCAGTATACCAGAAATACGCCAACAAAAAAAATATGAGAATATCATTAAGAATAGGGAGTCACAACTAGAAAAACCCGAAAATTCGCCTGTAATCATATTAGACGATGGAAAATACTGCGCTCATTCACCTCTTTTAACTGGCTTGGGAGCAGGTTCCTTTGCTCCTTGCGTCACATCGCGACTTAGCAAGTTTCGAAGATCTGGGGTAATAACTTCAGGGGTTGGGGAAGTAGAGCCGTTATTATTATTTTGGCGAGGATCACGGCTAGAACTCGCTCTTCTTGGGCTATTGCTCTGCCCAGCAGCTGGGTTTCTAACACTGCTGGACATTGCGGAGGAGTGTAGAAGTTGGCGGGTCGCGGGTGTGAGATCGCTACTGCTGGTTTTTGCGCCAGTCGCTGTAGATGTAGAATCCGACTGCGATGAGCTAACTTCTCTTCTTTGGCGGACTGGTGCTTTTGGAAAATTGTATTTTTTATCGATTGCTTCTACTTTCTTTTCGAAATGGCGGAACAGGGCTTCGGCTCTGCTCAATATGGGTAATAGTTCCATCGTATTTGAAAGTTCGTTGACTATTGATATGTTAGTTTCTGAGGCATGGTATATGTTGTTAAAAAAAATTAAAAATGCTGTCATACTGTATTTAAGAACTTCATCAAAGTGATGTAGGTGGGCCATAATGACGTCCCGATGCTTCTCTAGAATGGCTAGAGCAATGAATATGTGGAAATTGCTTGAGAGATAGTTTGTCCAGAGAGTTTCCCAAAGTCGAAGGCAGTCTACCCATTCAAATTCTCGTTTGTACCAGACGAGGAGCATGCGGAAAAAGAAAAAGAAATTGGTACTCTCCGCCTTTTGGAGATGAAGATAGAGTTGCGGATCCATCAATTGGACGAGTTGGTCGAGGGTCAATAGTTGTTGACGCATTCCTGATTGATCTCGAAGAAAGTTCCGCTCCTACCCATGAAGAATGCTATTAGAAAAGTGCAAAAAAAGTCCTGTTTTTGATGTTTGATATGGCTCACCATTCGGTCCATGAAGCCAACAAATGCCCAGAAAGCGATTGCGTCATCCTGCATGACAGCATATATTGGAGCTAAAAGATCACTCATGCCTTGAACATATCCCAGGTTGGGGTTATATTCGTTGTACGTAAGTAACATATCCTTCATCTGCTCCATATGGACATTTGTGCCAGTTTCAGCAAAAGGAGAATCTGGGTCCGGATGTGGAGTGTCTTCTCCAGCAAACAGGGGGATCGTGCGATCTGTTCGATGCACATCCTTCTCTGTTGAATTACGTACGGCAAGAGATGGGTTGTTGTCAGCCTTCAACTAATTGATAATGACTTTGGATACTGAGGAATATGGGTTGGGGAGAGGATAATAATTACCTATTCGATTTTTCTGTTCCCTCCACCATTCGCCTTCTTCAAGTGTGTCAAATCCATCAACCATTCGTTCCCACCACCCTCCTTTTAACCGGACATATTCATCTCGCTTCGAGTTCATCACGGCTTTACGTTCATCCGTACTACTTTCCCAGGAGTAAAACCCTAGAAGAAAGAGCCAGGCTTCCTTTCGAACACCATCATTCGGCTCAAGACCACCATGGAATATTCTTTCCTTAACTTCGTCTGTAGTGAGTTGCAATCTCCCGGTCCTAGGATCAAACCAGGCAGTCCACTCCTCGAGTGTGACTGGTTTCCGTTTATCGCTTATCGTCATCTGAGCAGCTTCCATGTCAAGAATTTCAAATTCTCCCACAGCGCTATTCTCCGACGCGATTACATCTTTGGCAGTCCATATCCGCTGGTTCCGCTCACGCTCACTTTGCTCAGCTATTCCCATAGCCCAACGCGCAAGATACAGCCTAGCACTATCGAACTCGTCCTGTAACGTTTGCACTTCCGGATTCCTCATCAGCCGCTTGACCTGAGGAGGTACTCTGGGGTTATCAACAAGCCCTTGAGCTGTTCTGCGGGTGAAAGTTGTAATTTTGCTGAGTTGCTCTAGTACTTTCCACTTCGTTTCATTTAGAGCTTTGGTGAGGGGATCCATCGTGGCATCTCGGCTTGAACTTGCTTCGCCCTTGGGCTGAGCCTTTTTTTCGGGTGCTAGTGGGGAGCCAAATGAAGTTTTGTCTTCGACTGTTGGGTTTACCAAGTAAACGCTAGGATCGGCACCAGAGCGATGGATATCCACGTATTCCCGTAGCCATCGTAGCACTTCATCCCCTCCCCAAAAAACGCCCCCGTCATCTGCAAAAGGATTGAAGCTTTCCCTGGTCCTCTTTTTCTTTTGCAGTATGGTCGATTCACATTCGCTATCATGGAAAAACAGGGCAGGAAAACTGTCTCCAGCTCTTGTATTGATAACTACACTGCCGAACCACCATCCTAAACTTGGTGGACGCACCAGTAATGAATAGATGTGTGATAGCGGTATTGCGAAAGCGTAGCCGATTGCACCAGGGCTAGTTTGGTTCGTAGGGAGCGGTCGCACAAGGTACGACTGGCGGGGAGGGGACGAGTTGTCGGATAAATCAACTTTGACGTATGTGTCAAGTTCGTCTCCTAGTGAAGACTCAGGAACCCAGGCAAGTAGACAAGACGACAAATCTGTTTGCGATGAGGTTTGATTCGATGGGGAAGATTTCTGTTGGATGAGAGCAATGAATCCTGGAATGTTGTCTTTCGAAGAAGGCGTTGGGTGGACGTAAACCTGTGCAATTCGGAGTTAGCGGGTACAGTTGATCGAGATTTTGAGTATTAACCGACCTTGCTCTTAGAGAATACCAGTTTCACACCCTTCCCAGACCTTGTGTGAGTAACTGTATTATAATCTCCTTCTTCATCGCCGCTGATGTCGTAAAAAGATGCTGTTGGAGATGGGGGCGATGGCGGCGGTGTGCGTTTCCTGGCCATGCTGAACGATGACGATGCGGGGAAACGCTAGAAAAATCAATACTGCAGATTTGGTTAATTAAGAGCGAGCCATTTCCCTGGGAACACAGATGAGTAGGTGTCTGGTCGATAAGCCAGCGCAAAGGACGAGAAATAAGAGGTTAAGTGAGTGGTGAGCGAGTGGTTGGGACGGAAACTTGCAATAATAACTTGGATTTCTTGAAGTGGACGTTTTTAGAGTGACGCAAGCATGTGACGATTCTCACACTCATTATTTAATCGGATCTTTCCAACTCCAACGGGCCTTTCTGGGCCTCAAGGCAGCAACATTCACGACAGAGTAACTGACTACGTACGCAGAGGCAAAACATATCTTCCATTCATTTTCCCATCCCTCCCAGACGCGATACTAGTGTGGCGTTCAGTCATTTATTTCCTTTGTTACCCAGTGAATCGACATGTCGGCTGTTCCATCGTTTCTACGTCTTCCTTTTCTTATATACGGCTTCCTCTTTCACTATGATTACTCCTAAAAAGGGTGAGGGCTATTTCGAAGTTGTGATTTGAACCCGCCCACTTGACATCTGCAAATCGATAGTTATTTGTTGACAGCCAGAAAGGTTGACTCGCTCTTTCGCTTGATTAGCTTCAAAGCTTCAGTCCGCCTTGGAAGAATTCTTTCAGGTTCACTTCTGGAAAGTGGATTTTCAAACTGTCTAGCACGCGATTGTGAAGGTATGGGGCGCCTCGCGAATGGATGAAGACATGTCGCGAAAGGATGAAGAACATGCTGTCATGGCACAGGCTTATAGAATATCCTATATGGCAGGATCAGATGCAAGAGTGCATAAAGGATTAATCGCAACCAATGTTGGGTGATCCAGTATTTATTCTATGGATATAGCTATAAGTGATCAACTAATTTTGTTTGAGGAGGGTTTGGGGATCGGATGAATCCAAGTGTGGCTCGCGCCATGCCAGACTGGTTCGACTTGGAGGTCTCATGTCCGCACAGGAAATACGGAGTACGGAGGAATAAATATGATATATGGAGTAACTATAGAACCCTTCTGTCTGTGCATTGAGATCCATTATCCAACATCGGAAGAATTGATTGATACGGGATAGCGCGTGCAAGTGCAACATGGAATTTCGAGGATTTTCTAGTGCTCCATTCTCCATGCGACATGACCTGAAATGGATATCTAATAATGGTACTCCGTATTAACTAACTATTAATATTTTGTTTCTCTCACCTTACTCTAGAGCAAGCAAGGGAGAGAGGAGAGAGATCAGAGAATAGAATTGACTAACTAGAGATAAGCCCCCCCCAAGTGGCTCGGTGGCTGGGGAGAACTCAGCCTCGTCAAACACAAACAACCGAACTTGCCAACACTCTCTTTTGTTTCTATTTTGCGATCATCTTTAGTTATCTGTTCTTACTCTAATGTTTCTCTTATTATTTCCTTCTCGATTCTATTGTATCATCTTCTATCCTGTCTAGTTAATTGATTATTGTCTGCTTAATTGTTTCGGTCTAATAGTTAGTTAGTTAGAGAGTTTGTTTGGGTGTCGGGAAGAAAAGGGAAGTGGGTCGGGTGGAGCCGGGCCCTGCCTGGCTGACATAAGGCGGACCACGCCCCTGCATGGTTAGCGCCGACCGGGATAACGCGCCCGCTTTCCTTCTCTTCAAGTTCAACCCCCAACTCCTCCTCCTTCTGCACACTTTCTTCACTCCAATCCACTCTGTCTATTAGCTCAACCGGTTGATCCGGATGCTTCATCGAGCCTCTTCTGGCATCATTTGACTGGATGGCGATCAACTTTGTTCTAGTCGTGATTCTGGTGGCGTTCATGTTCCATCAAATCAAATCTTAGCCTCAATAAAAGAAAAGCAAGGTTAACCAACCGAATGGCACCATTGAAATTAAAGCCAACTACAAAATACATACACATACAGGATTTAGGTATGGAAACCTACACAGAGTTGGGTATTACGACGAATATAATCTCCGTATTGGAATGTCTTACGCGATTCCCCCTTGTGCTTGTTATCAGGGACATGCGTGACAAGGATGCCCTTGTTGCCTGCCATCCGTGTCTCCCGACTAACCATCATCCAGCGATCAAAACCGTTTGTTTAATCTTTGACAATTATCTAACGACCTGGTTAATGGATCACGGAATGCCGTTTGAACTTGTGCCAGATCTGATTCCTTCAGAGGGAGTTAGTTGACTATAATAGGACGAGAGTGATAATTAGCACCCGCATCCAGGCACCAACATCTAACGCTCCACCTGAGTTGACCTGATCCTTCTCCCGCTTATACTCCGTATACACTTTTGCATCCACATTTCTCCATATGGAGTCCTCAGTCCCTTATGGACAAATTCCTCCCACCACTGACTATTATTCACTAACAAAACTAGATTGACCACGTTGAGAATCCATAGGATATCTTCTCCAACTCTTGCGGCGTAAATACTTGGAACTTCAAATGTTCCATGATAAATTTAGCCCTGCATAAACTCTTCGGGAGAGTTGCATTCTCTAGACTGCCTAATGCACTTCCTCCCCACATCAAAACCACCACTTGCTACGTATCTCGCTCAACCAAAGTTTACCTGCCCCGTATCACCTCCTAATTACGTGAATGGCATAGAAATTTCGAAATACACAACTTTTGCTGCTCAAATGGCTGTTGTGCGCGAATTAAATCCTCTCTGCATCCACCAACCGTTGGACGACCTCGGTTTTCCGCATGCATCCATCATACCCACGTGAAAAGGCGCGGGGGCCGGCTTTTTATTTCTCGATTTTATTTTATTTTCTCTTATTGATTCTTGTACAATATGCAAGGGGATTATTATTCAGCTTCCTTTAACTCTTAACTTTCTGTCGTCCCTGTACTCCGTACCTCACACAGCGTTTCAAAGGTGGCACTGCAACATCCCTCCCAACATGTGGATGCTATATCCAGGCCAACCTCTCGGTCATGACAAGGAACCTAACTGCTGTGATAAAACTTTATAATCCTTGCTATCGCGCCAGTCACAGAGCAACTATCCTCGAGGGGGCGGGGGTTTGCATCCCCCCTGGTCAGTATCCCAACGGGGGCCAATAATAGTTTTTGCTCTGTGGGATTCCTCATCAAATCGCTAACAAATTAACTAATTGGTTGGGTGGTACAAACCGTCAATTGGGGTATCAACGTGTTTTTTCCCTCGCTCTGCCTCCCTCAAATCTTAATCCTGTTTCTGGCCTGGTCCTAGTACAAATCTACGGACTCCATATGACCCGAGTTTATGTGTGGCGTGCCATCAACTTGGAATAATACCATTGTTTTTCTGTCGACTGAAGAGTCCGCCCAATCGGCGATCAACAAGCTCAGACTTTGCACAGGTGGTGGGTTCCGTTAGTATATCGGAACTCCACATCATGGCCGCATTCCTCCAAGCCTCCATTCTTCTCGCTTTCCTATAATGGAATGCACCAGATGCAGATTTCCCGCCCTCATCGACAGGGGGTGGAGGGGAGTGGTTGGACTTTACGGACTTTATGGCGATCATATATTATTTGTATGGCAAACAGCTTTCATATTGCTGAGAAATGTTCCGCTTGTTTAGGTGACCGAGTACGGAGTACGGATCGTATTTGATCAGTTGCTTTGTCCTCTTTTTCTCTTTCTCTTTATCCTTTCCTCTTCTCTTCTTCTCCCCCTTTGGCTCCTGCTTACGATTGCCCGCAGCCTGCCTGTGAGAGAAAACTGCCGCGCGAAGATCAGTTCTCTAGGCTCCTACCTGCACACCCACCGTATTATATATACAGAGAGGCTCCTGTCTCACCACATCTTCCCACCAATCCCACCAACCCTTGTCCACCTGAAAAATCCTGGGCGTCTTCCACGATGCAATTTAAATATTAATACGAATTTCTTATCCCTTGAACGCAGAGCGCTGTGTCACTCCTCGTTTCGTCTAAATCAAGAATATCACCCGTCGTGCCGTGTTGATTTCTGGGGTTTGTCGCTCATCGTATCTTCTTAATGTGGGCACGATCTAGTAGTTACTAGCCACTAGTTAGCCTACGGAGTATACAACTCTTAGTTACCGTCGATCCGGGAACCAACCAACACTTAAGGTATGTGCGTCATTTTTCTGCTTGAGCATTTCCCAACCATTCTATTCCTTTCAGTTCTAAATCTCCTTTTGCTTGCTTTCCTCTATATCTGCTCTCTTTCTTCGTTTCTTGAGGCGAACTGCGCAACTTTTCTGGCGTCAAAGTTTGAGGATCCCCAATATACTTTTTCGTCTTTTATTTTTATTTTTGCTGGGACCATCCCCTCAGCCACGCACTCCCTTTGTTCCGTCTTTTCGTGCACCTTTTTAGCTGGCGGGCTGATCCTGTCCGGATTAGAACCTCTCATCGAGGTTGTCACAAAGGCTGAGGATAATTCCTTAGCCTTATCGTACAGAACACTCCATCTCCACCCGCACATTTTTTGTCCTCCCCTCTCTAATCAACTGTCGTGCAATACAAGTTTACAACTATGTGAGTGTGCCTCAGTCTTTGGAGATCAACGGAGTTTCTAGAATGGGGCAAAACCCCCCGCGTGGTTGCTAGATTTGTGCTTTTTCCTTTTCTTCAGAACCTGATCCTGAATCTTGAGACCTTATCTGATATCCTGTTTATCCGGCTGCTTTGTACACGACTCATTATCAAATTGAAGCTGACATCCACTGGTTTTAAAAGGAGCTTTTGCAAAAGCGACGTGCTCTAAACGGCAAGTCAAGATGTCGCTTATTTCATTCTGTTCCAAACAGATCTTGCCCAGTCTGGACCAAACTGGCGAGAGGAAAACACGGTCGAGGATTCGACAATCGTCACTCTCCATATCCTTTTGGAAGGACAGGCAGGTGATTGAACCACTTGAAGTCGAAGAGAAACAGCGAAAGGCGCGGATGATGAGCAGAACAAAACATAATTATGCTGCCGTTCATGCTCTGGTAAACACTCCCCCACTAGCGACGACGGCTGATAGCAAGAAAGTTACCTCTAAGGCACCTCAATTAACAAACGACACCCTGGATAATTGGTTCTCGCCGCAAGACCAAACGGGAACTCCAGCATCAGAAGAAAACAAAGATGATATAGATGACAAGGAAAAGGAACCAGAAGAGCCTGAAGAGCCTGAACCACCAATAAATACTGTTGAAAAGGATGTTGTGACTTCTGCCGGAATATCGAAAGATGATAAATCTTCTCACTCACGAACAGGTAGTAATAGCGGTTCTGCCTCTGGAGACCCATCTATCACCGGAAAAATAAGTCTACCTAGTGATTCGCCCAGGCGCACAACATCACCGAATGTCTATCCTTCCGTTTCTCCTTTAGCAGACGACATAACCTACAATCAACTATGGGATTCATTCCAAAAAGCCCAGTCTATTACCAGTGCAACGGTGCGGGCATCCGCTGTTTCACCATTGAGTTCCGACAGGTCACAATCATTTCTTCCACTCCGTGCGACCTCGCCTGATGAATGTGATTCTCCCACTTCCACGAAAAAGCCTAACTCTTTGGCAAACGCATCTATATCATCCAATGACTCCAGTCAACTGAAAACATTCCTAAATTTGAATTCACCAACCTCGCCTTCCGGGCTAAAATCGTCGAGTTCCAGTGTTTGCTCGCGAGTGGAGACAGCTACCCTAGCACCAACCGAAGTCAACGTGGATGATTATTTGTCGCTCTTCGATCCAGTAGATGCTGACGTATTTGAAGACGATAATGAATCTTGTATGTCACGTAGGACATATAGCACATATAGCACCAAATCTCAAATAAGGCAAACATTATTAGAGTCGAGAATGAAGGCGCTGCCTCCTCCGCCTGAAGGTATGGAGCATTCTGAGAGCCCTATCTTGCCAGCCTTCTTTTTACAACAAAGACTCTCACAAGGGTCCCGCAAGTATCGCTCTTTGAAATCTCCTGATTCTGGAAAACAACACGTCTCGCTTCCGCCATCCTCGAAACCTCGAGATATTGATACTCTTGACGATGCTCTTCGACAATCAGGGACTTATTTTAGAGGCAAAAAACTCGATCGGTCACCCTCTCTGCTAGAGGCAACGAGGGATCTTGAAGAACACCTTGCATCAATGACATCGCCAACAGAGTCTTGTCCGCCCTCCTTCCATACCCAAATAAGTCATAAACGCAGTGAGAAGCACATGGATAGGAGAACCATCAGTGGCGCCTATCCAATTTCATCTCACCCCCGCTATCATAGAGCCTCCTCGATCAGCAGCTCTAAACACAATTTCAAATTGCAACGAAGCGGCTCCATATTAAGTGCATCCAGTAGAATGACACGCGCATCGTCGATTTCGAGCCAGAGATCGACACATGAAGTACCCCTTGGTTTCGAAGACCTCTCTACCCCGCTTTTACGTCCTGATCGATTTTGTGCGAGTGCTGATCGAACGGAAGATGACAGCAGCGTGGCTGTAACTCCACTATCGCCCAGGACCCAGGAACAAAACCTTCGTAACCAACTACCTCCATTGCAAACCAATAATTTACTTTCTTCCACTAACGGCCTGGGACTTGGACTAAGTGTTGTTCTGGAATCCCCGGGAGAGCAAGCAGAGGCTGGATGCAATACGTACGAATCGACTTCAACTATGGTTATGACTGGACTTGGCCGTTTAGACTCCAATCGATCCTCGCGGGATAGAGATTCGCACGGAACATTGGATTCTGATAATGGCTTACCGATGGTGAACCCATCTATTGATACTAACTCCGATATCCCTATGGACGTGGCGCAGTACATAATCCTCCGAATCATCCAGAGCGTGGACCATCTCGATGATCTGTTCAATATCGCAGTAATAGATCGAGCATTTTACAACATTTTCAAGCGACATGAGCTTTCTTTGATTAAAAACACTTTGTATCGAATGTCACCACCGGCCTGGGAACTCCGGGAGATGAGCCCGGCAATTGATGATGACGAATATACAGTTACTTATATGCCTAATGAGCCTGTTACTGAATATACACCAGGCCTATACGTCCGACTATATACCAGAGACCTATGCACTATGGCAGCTCTCAAGTCTCTCATCCTGATGCATTGCGAAGGCTTTCTTCGAATCGAAACTGCACGGGCCTTGGCTGGTCTGGATAGTCAACGGTCAGCAGAGATAGATGATGCTTTCTGGAGGGTGTGGACGTTCTGCCGAATTTTTGGATGTGGGAAAGATCGAGAAAATGAGGTCGATGCGCAAGTCGATTGGCTAACTGGTGGGCTTCACCCATCCGGCCTCGAAATTGCCCGGACAAAAACAGGCTTTCTTCCCGATTCCCTAGATGCTTTCGGCCAGGGCAATGCTGGAGGTTTAAATTCTGCTCAACTGTGCGATATGATGGAGATATGGACATGCCTGGCAGTTCTGCTTCAGGTTTTCCATGGCAGATGCGACCAAGCTAGAAAGTATGGGGTCTTCGACAACAAGAAGATACGCTCAGGAGATATTGAGCGAGAAGAAATCTTAATTGGTATGTAAATTTCTTTATTATCTGCTTTTAAATTGTGTATACTAATTATACTGTTCAGAGGAATGGACTCGATATCTCCTCACCCTTGGGCCAGCCGCTATTCTCACCCTTCTCAGTCTCGATCCATCCTCGCCCGTAGACGATTTATTTGCCCGTGCTCAAGCTCTCGGCTGGACAAATTGGACCCGAAGCAAAAAGACCAAAAACGGTTCAACGCCACAGTTTCTTAGAGATGCCATATCGCGAGTATGCCGCAATCAAAACGAACGAGCCACTTCTCGAGCAACCCCGCGATCACCTGAACCGCTTAACATCGACCGAAGCTCGAGTCCTGCTTACAGCAGTAGCCAAGAAAGTATTTCCAGTAAAACCAGTGCCGACTCGCGAAGACGTCAAGCTGAATTTGCTGCTGAGTTGCGAAATCAACGAGAACAGCGAAAGACTCGAGATTCAAGTGCTTCGGGCTCAGAACGTACCGTCCATTCTCCACATTCCATCTTCGATGAGCGACCAATATCGAATTTCGAGGCAGTTATCACCAAACTAGATAGTAGGTCTACCGTGCGCCCATCGGTATCCTTAAGTTCGCTTCAATCCAGCCCCGTAATAGAAGAACCCGACGACGACCATTTCTCTAGCACACTATATATACCACCCCCAGGAGTCCCAATGCCACCAGTTATGATTCCATCACCAGCACCTTCTTTATCCACATCCCCGTCTCCTCCTCAATCCTCATCTGCCTCTGTGCCCTCTTCCCGCCCGGTGACCCGACGTCACTCAAGCGTATTTAGCGAAGAAAAGATCTCCCGCGGCCGCCATCCAAATCTACCTCCAACCCCTCCACATACCGATCATGACATTCAACATAAAATCCTCGACCCTGCCGACCTCGCCATTCAAAAGATGGTCCATGAACTCGGCTTCAATGAAGTAGATGCGAAATGGGCTCTCAAGTGTACCGATACAGGAGAATCTCTTGATGTCGAGGCTGCAGTTCATCTTCTCATGGAGACTAAAAACGCAAAGCGCAAACAATGGGCTGTGAATGCGTATTTAACATCAAAGAAGAACCACAAACAGTCGTCCGTTCCCCAAACTCATTCGGATCTCATTTATAGACCGACATGGAGATGGGCTTGACCGAATCTATATTTCTGCTAGATTATATATTTCGTCATTTTCTATATATCAGTTCATAATATTTGGTTTTTCAGCCGGCTTCACTTAACCTGCAACGGGCTAGAAGAGTTATACTTTCTCTATTGTGTTCTACTTTTTTCTTTATTGAAGTTGTTGATTCTCCATTTGCTGTTCCGATATTTGTTCTCTTTCCCTTTATCTCAAGTCACTCCTTGTTCCTGCTTGTTCATCAATGAGGTCTCAATCACCTGAGATGATGATTTTAACTCTACGTCGAACGTTCCCAACGATTATTTTCTACGCATGATATTTACTCAAACGATCATTTGACTGGTTTTTACTAGTTTCTACTGTTTTATTTCCTATGTTACAGGGGGTCATGGTGCAGAAATGTGTTGCATTTAAATGTTGATTGGGGGAGTTTATCATGTATTATTCCGGTTTTGTTGGAGATGGTGTTCTTTTATTGTGTATACTACTAGCACTATTAGGACTCATATTGATATCTGTCTGATTGAATCATCCCATGCTTTCCCGTGTCGAAATTCCCTAAATATAGATTTCATACATATATTGTATAAGAATACGAACCAAAAAAATAGACAAAAGCAGTTTAATCAGCGCTGACGTTTGCTTCGACAGTGGTATATTCTGTCCCCAGGATTTAAATATAGTACTCCGCACACCCCGAGATTCATTCGAAGTCGATCTCGTATTTTCGACGCAAGATTGATTTATTTTAAGGGTTTCTTGCTGCAAGAGCCCCAAAACCCCGCTCAAGGCCGAGCTGCATGCCAAAGTTTGCGAATGACATGGTTCTTATGCAGTGTCACAGCCTTGGTTGATATGGATGGGGGCGCGGCGACTTTCCCATTCCTCCCACACAGATTCCTTACCCGACTAGTGAACAGGTTCGCTTAACCAGACATCCTGCACTCTCCCCTCAAAAAACGTGGGGGAAAGAAAGCTCCGGTATTTAGAGCCTCATGCGCCCTGTGAGCTGAAGAATCAGGACAGGAACAAGGCAGAAGAAAAAAAAGCCCCTGAACTTGGAAGTCCGTCCGTGCTGAGAAAATCCCCAATAAAGAATACGAAAAATATATTGCTTTTAACTGAGCTGATAGGGTACAACAAATTTGATACTTCCAATTTCCAATTCACTTTCAGTTTCAATTTCAATGTCAATTTCAAAATGTATCATCCATCCTGCTTCTCACCAAGCCAGGGAGGCAGCCAGCCCATCCCTTTCCCGGTCAAAATTTCGATGCTGAGAAATCTGGTACAAGAATTTCCCTAAGAAATCCTTTGCCTCCTTGAAAATCCGAATACCCTCTGTCAAACTCGCCGGTTCATGCAGCTTGCTACTTGTCACAACGCCATACGATTCAACGGCGGATTCAGAAGTGGCATCGGCCAGAGTAACCAATGGCGCATCCTCCTTCAAGACCTGGGCCACTAAGTTAATGGCCTCACCAGTTGCACCAATAGGCTTGAGATGGCCAAATGACTCCAGCACCCAGTATCGAATTTGGCCTATTTTTCCAATGTCCTTGACATGTGGGCCTCCTGGAATGAAGACTGCGTCAAAAAGAGTAGATCTTGCTCCATCATACTGATGATCTGGAATGATACCCTTATCAACTTCTGGATGCTCGTAGGCCGCCATGATAGGTTGGCGTTTGGTTCCAATGACGACTGGAAGGCCTCCGGCAGCTTTGATCGAGGCCTTGGTAGACAGGAATGCGATTGGATCGTATCCATCTCCAATGATAATTGCAACTCGTCGTGATTTGATGGTTGGCTTGTCAGGATTGGTCATCGGGTGCTTATGGTTAATCTCGTGCTGGCTCAAATTGATTGTCTTCTCACCCTTGTTTGGACGGCCAGCTGTAGTAGGGGTTGGGGCTCCAACAACTGGGGCAACAGCTTGGGCTAGCTTCAGATCGATTTCAGTTAATCGTTCGACTACTCGATTGTATACCGTTGGGTCATCGCAATGATCTAACTCGAAGCAAAGCGCCTTCTGGATATGAAGTCTTTCATGGTCTGTGAGCGAGTTGTAAAATAGTTGTGCCTGGTTGATGTGCTCTCGGAACTTTTTGCTTAAAGTTCTCTGCTTAATGCCGATTGTTTTCTGCGGATAGGAGACGATTCCCTTATCCACAGCTGGAGGGCATGCGTCGAATCTGTTTGGCCAGTAATTAACCGTGCCTTTTGTGATTCTATGGCGCATCTGCCCGTCGCGATTATGATTCATCATCGGACAAACAGGTCGGTTAATGGGAAGTTCTTCCCAATTAACCCCGAGGCGTGAAATCTGGGTATCGAAATATGAGAAGTTTCGTCCCTGGAGAAGAGGATCATCCGAAAAATCAATCCCTGGCACCACATGACTGGTACAGAAGGCGACTTGTTCGGTTTGAGGGAAGAATTCGTCAACATTGCGGTTCAGTTCCATTTCACCTATATATCGAACAGGAACAAGGTGTTCTGGCCAAATTTTGGTTGCATCAAGGATGTCGAACTCGAAATCGTGCTCCTTTTCTTCTGGGATGACTTGAATTCCAAATTTCCATTTAGGATATGCCTTGTTGTCAATTGCTTCCATGAGGTCCTTTCGATGAAAATCAGGATCTTGTCCGGCTATTTTGAGGGCTTCGTCCCAGACCAGGGAGCGAACTCCGAGCTCCGGAGTCCAATGAAATTTAACAAAGTGACGTTTCCCCTTTGCATTTATAAGAACAAAGGTATTGACTCCAAACCCTTGCATCATTCGATATGAGCGGGGAATTGCTCTATCTGACATAGCCCACATAAACATGTGTGTCGCCTCGGAATGCAAGTACATGAAATCCCAGAAATTGTTGTGAGCTGTTTGGCCTTGGGGGACTTCGTTATGTGGCTCGGGCTTTACGGCGTGGACTGCAATTGATCAGTATGGAAATGGTATGCAAAGATATTATGGGAGAATAAAGGGTGATGGTCGCAAAATCATACTAATGTCAGGAAATTTAATTGCTTCTTGGATGAAAAACACTGGAATATTGTTTCCCACGAGATCCCATATTCCTTCATCAGTGTAAAACTTTACGGCAAAGCCACGAACGTCTCGAACAGTATCTGCACTGCCTTTGCTACCCTGCACAGTCGAAAAACGGACAAACACGGGCGTGGTGCGTGATATGTCAGTGAGCACACCAGCACTGGTGACATCGGCAGCACTCTCATATAGTTTGAAGGTGCCAAATGCGCCTGTACCACGGGCATGGACTACTCGTTCGGGGATACGCTCATGATCAAAGCGATGAATCTAGCAGTACGCTGGTCAGTTCTCAGTCGTATCAAGATAGATTGAGTTGGATTGAACCTTTTCACGGGCAACTTGGTCTTCCAAGAGATGTGGACCTGTTTTGTTCTCGTCGACTGTTTTCAGCCAGTTATCGGTGTTTTGGACCTTGGTTCCATGATCTGTAGTGATATAGCCCGCCGAATGAATGTCAACGGTATCTTTTGAAAGATCTGCCAACTTCTTGTCCTGTCCAGACAAGCCCTGGATGACTTCTTTCGCTTTACGAATGCCGCCTCCTACTCCAGCCATGATTGAGTATCACTGTTTGGGGATGTATAGGATATTAGTGTTGGAGATGAGATGAGATCGCAGCCTCTGTGAGTCTACGGAAGGGAAAAACATTGAGATTTATGCGACCCTAGATTTCCAGGAATTCCCGCATAGAGCATCATAGCTGCTTAATATATTTGATGTGAGTGGCTGATTGATTTGATCGTTCCATTGTTGAGCAGGAAGTTCCTTACGAGCCGGAGGACGTCAGAATGACGTTTGTTAACCAAACAACGCGAGGGTATAAAAATGGTTCAGGGATCACGTCGATCTTTGACATCATGTACAACATAGTGAAATATCCTGTTTGATATCCTGCTCGACGCAAAAAAAAAAAAAAAAAGAAATACAGATCAAAAGGGAGCAAAAAGAAAAAGAATAATTCGACGTCAGGCGGATTCGAACCGCCGCCCCCGAAGGGATGTGATTTCTAGTCACACGCATTAGACCACTCTGCCATAACGCCTTGTTAAGATTAGAGTTTGTGCCGGATTTAGTACGCCATCTGCAGTAAATATAAGATAGAAGAAAGAAGAGGTGGGAAATAAAGATAGAAAGAGAGAAAGAAATATGAAAAAAGGAAATAGATAGAAGGTCACAGTGTACAGAAGCCATTACCCGAAATCACAGCTGTCGAAGAGGAGATAGAAACAAGGAAGAAAATTGCAAAAAAAAAAAAAAAAAAAAAAAAGGTATGATTAAATAGTAAGTACATGGATATAATTTTCGTGCATTTGTCACATTAACCGCTGTCTATATTATTTTGCTGTCCGACTGTTCAATAACCTATTTTAGTCGTATATTGTCTCAACGTATTCTCTGGGGAGTTTGATCAATTTATGCAGAAGTGCCAGGCACTCCAACTTTCGCGGATGGTGCCGCCGTTGGCATGGGACCCTCGCGACTCAGTACCCACATGAAGATAAACTGGATTACGTAGGAGTAGATAAATAGGAATTGGGTCCGCTGGTTACGTTGGGATCGAGCCACGGTCGGCATACTACCACCACGCATAGCAGATTCGCTTGACGAATCGGGTAGCAGAACGTATTTTAGCGAGCGAAGCTAGATATTTGGAGTTGTCATTGATCAGTAGGTGTTGTTACCAGATAAGGGGGAAAATGAGATAGGGTTAAACTCACGAGGAAGAACGCATTTGCAAGAAAGGTATAGATGAACACAGTCCATCCCACCCATCCTCCCGTTCCATTCCCGGGAGTGAGGATCTCTGATGCAACCATCGTCACGATAATCCCTACGAATTTGTATCCCGAATATGCCACCAAGTCTAGAAGTTGGGAATCGTTGTTGATGTTGAGAATATACATGGCTATCTTCAAACAAACAATTTCAAATATGACCACAGCCAAGGCAATGGAAGTGTTGGAACGGAGTATTTCGGGATGGAAGTTCCCTCGAAGGCCAGCTAAGACGGACGAGAGCAATATATATGTAACGAGGGCCATTGCTGGAATATACATGTCTGGCGAATTTACGTCATCTCGTGGAGGGAGGTACATGGAGGTGTATTGCGCTTGGGTAATCTGGCCGTTGACACCTGCAGAGGCCGGCATGCGAGCTTGTTGGCGGTACCACGGCTTATGTCGCCATGGAAACAAAACGAGAGCCAGTTTTTTTAAAACGTAGGAATTCGAAACATTGAAGTAGTGCTTTAGAGCCCGTATTGATACGTAACGATTGAACTATTTATTAAAAAATGTGAGCAGTGGAAGAAGCATTGGACGCGGACGTAGGGTGATGGCAAAGAAAAAGGACATACATTTTGCTCTACGTATTCTTGTCCTGCCATCACAGCACTTTTTCCAACCTGGAAGCCCATTTGTGCCGTTGGATCTGCTATGAAGCCGCCAAAAGCAGGCGTAAAGGACCCGCCTCCTTGGCCCGGGCTTGGTTGGTATTGACTATTATATCCAGAGCCCTGGGACTGCTGCGGGGCTGGCGGCGGTGGTGAGCGCATCATTGGGACGGTAGAGACATGCTGGGGGACCGGATGGTGAAGGGGCGGCGAATGCGCAGGCGGTGGTGCAAATGAACCGCGATGCATGGTGTGGTTGCTCGCGGACGAGATGAGATGCAAGATGTAACGAAAGGGTATGGAATAATAGGGGATATATGGAGTTATCTTGAACCCTGTCAGGCGTATCGAACTGGCTAACCACCTGAGGTAACTAGTAGTTAATAGTTTGTTGTTTCGTCGGCTGTTGAACTTGATGATGCACAGCTGTTCAGAACTTGAAGTTAGGGTTCTTGTTTAGTGACACTAGGAACAACAACCACCGGGTCGGGTTTCGTTAGGTGGATACAGGCACTGTGGCAGAGTGGTTAATGCGTTAGCCTCGAACTAAAATAGACTAGCTAATCCCTTCGGGGTCGTGCGTTCGAATCGCACCGGTGTCGTACTTTTCTTTTTCTTTTTCTTTTTCTTTTTCTTTTTCTTTTTCTTTTTCTTTTTCTTTTTTCTTTTTTCTTTTTTCTTTTTTCCTGTCTCTGAATATTAGTCAGAACCCTAAGCCCTAGCTACTTCACGTGACTGCCCAGCCCTCCCTCCACACCATTAACTTAAAAGTATCACACATTCATTCACTGTATGGAGTACTCCGTACTAAGTTGATCTGCTCTGCATGCATGGTGCAACAACCCCAGTCCACTAAACTCTCAGCTCCAAACTTTGTACCTGCACTCCAAACCTAAGCTCACCATTATCATGATGGGACCAGACGCCGAGTTTAACAACTTGGAAAGACGGGAGCTTATCACGAAGATTCTTCGTTGCATCCCAGAAGATGGGAGTCAAATGCCGCCAATCTTTTGGAGTGCCCTATGGAACTCCGATCTAGACATGTTGCGTGGGGTGGAAGCGCGGTTCGAGAAAGATTCCTTCGAAAGCGGGGTACTATACAGGCAATTGTTTATTGATACAAATCTAGCTGATATATGTGTGACCCTACTCCTCCACATGAATACTATCTATACATCTGATCATTCATAAATCTGCCTTCTTTCTAGGGACGGACCCCAACATCCGATCCAGTCACACCAACGCTGCTGCTACTGGGTCAGGCTCACCATCGCCATCAACTCGGCCAAGTAAACGAAGAAACCTAGATGCCCCGCAAAGCTCCAAAGAGGCCGCAGAGAATGTGGGTCTTCCATGGAGGTTTGTCCCAAAAGTCTTTGCCCTTCATGCTAAGGCTTAGGTGTATGCTTAGACGTAAGGTGGGGTTTAAGGCTAGGGTCATACCTTCCGCTAAGTCCTCATTTTCTACCTAAGTTAACCCCCTATGCTAGGGCTAGTTTAGTACCTTATAAGGGCCTGGTTATTAAGGGAATAAAGACTTTTGGTGCCAACCTCCGCACTCCCAAAGAAAACTGCAATCACTAGTTACCTAAATACTAACGGATTTTCTGAAGTACCGGCAGCGAGATAAATGTTGTGTCATTACAAAGGCTACTGAGCCATTCCGCGTATCACATATTATTCCCTTCTCGCTTGGAACACGCACAAAGAACCAGATAGATCGGTTCTGGAATCTTCTGAGCCATTTCTGGCCAAAAGCTCAGCTCGATATCTCTCCTGACTATGTCGCGACGAAATCTACAGAGGCCCGGAGAATCTGATCGCGCTTGCTCCACATGTTCATGTGTACTGGGATCGGCAGCTATTTGCTATCGAACCACTAGAGCTAGCAGCCGATAAAAAGAGTCTTACGGTTCGATTTTGCTGGTTACGCCCCGGCAATATGACTGCCATGACTGTTCCTGATAGCGAAGACCATCTTGTTGAACCTCCCACAATGCCTGCTGGTATCGCATATGGCGGTCGTCAGGCTACATATTCTGAGCCTAACATCCGGTTGTATAACTGTGAAACAGATGCTCGAATTGTATCTGGTGATGTGATCACTCTTACCACAGATGATCCGATCACTCATCCTCTGCCAGATATTGAGCTTCTTCGTTTACAATGGCGCCTACACCGCGTTCTTGCACTTGCTGGCGCTGCTACTGGATATCACGAAAATGAACCAGAGGACTCAGAGGACTCAGATGACGATTTTATCACAGAACTACAAGAGAGCCTCGGCAATATCCAAGAGAATCCTGTTAGAAAATATTCCGCCGATTATTACACGGTCACTGAGTTTGCATATTAAATTGAGAATGTGTGCCTCTATTGGGCACCTCCACGTGTTACCTATGCACACGCACTTACTTAGTGTCAGAAATACTTCTTAAGAACCTACGTTCCTAAGGTTGACCTTTTGGTGCAGTGGTTAAGAGTATATTTTGTTATTAGCTGGTTAGGAACTAGAACAGACACACTATAGAATAAATCAAGCATTATTAATATTATAATAACTACCTTATAGTAATATATAGTCGTGTATCTATACAACGCTGGCTAGGGGATCTACTAGCAGATTCAGGAATCTAAATATCTACTTCTATAAGCCAATTACTTCTTAAGTTAGTAAAATTACTATAGATTCTCTAGTAATAATATTATTTTTATATTAACACTACTTATTTATATAGTATAATAAAACTATACCTGTTAATAAGGTATTAAGACTACATAGGGGAAAAGGTCAGAGGGCTTTTTGATGGGCACCAGAGGTTGTCGCGTCACGGCAAGAGGAAACGTATAGGCGTAGCTTTCGTGCTAGTTGTAACTACCCTCCGAGTCACCGAGATCAAACCATGCCCCTGGCCGATCCTATCCCCTGGTCGTGCAGGCTTTCACCGAGCCAAGTCGCCCATAAACTCAGGGTCCTTCCCCGGAACCGCCCGATATTGAGGGGGCGCGAATATTCTATCGCAGTCATCAATACGAACCGTGGGTTGCATTGCAGCGTAGATCAGACGGGATGAACACTTGCGTGAAGATGGCATCATGATTCCTACAAGGTTCAAACCGATCGGGGCCATTGGTATATTAGTTCATGGCATCTCCGAAGCAAGAATCTGTTGGGTTTGGGTTTAGCAAGCTCAATCTTTCTGTCTATCAAGTTAATCAATACAAAGGAGTATAATTAGCCGCAACGATGAAGTTCAATCCAAAACTGCTCCTGCTATCAGTCAGCTCTTTGTGCCTCGAAGCCAGGGCGGCCAATATTCTACCGGCTAGTGGAGTTGAAGTCATTCCGAACAGCTACCTCATTATAATGAAGGATGAGATTTCGCAGCAGCAGTTTGACACTCACTTAGGTTGGGCTGCCCACATCCACCAGCGGGATATTGCTGCGGAAAGACCAAATTTTCATGCGGATCTGCGGCAACCATGGAATATCGGGGGTTTACGAGGGTATAGCGGAACCTTTAGCGAAGATACGATCACGAAAATAGCAGAAAGCCCCGATGTAAGTATTCATGAAACTTGGTTAGAACCCGAGAGGGATTGTCAGATGTGTTTCTAGGCTGACTGGCGATACTATGTATAGGTCGCTTATATCGAACATGATCTCGTTGTGAGACCACTCGGCGCAGTAGTCACGGGTAAAGAGACTCAAACAGGAGCACCGTGGCATCTTGCTCGTGTCTCTCACAAGACGCTCCCAAAAGAATATACTTACATCTATAACAAAAGAGCAGGAAAGGATGTTAATATATATATTGCTGACACTGGCGTCGACGGGTCCAATTCTGGACTGAAGGGACGAGTTAGGTATGGGATCAACACCTCCGGGGATTCCTCTGATGTTGATGGGCACGGTCACGGCACTGCTGTGACAGAAGTGATGGCGGGAACCCATTACGGAGTGGCCAAGAAGGCGACAGTAGTTAGCGTAAAGGTTCTTGATGCACGAGGCAACGGAGCTACGTCGGGAATTCTTGAGGGCTTTGAGTGGGTGTTAAAGGACGCGAAAGAGCGAAATATCCTGGGGAAAGCTATTCTCAATCTGAGCATCGGCGGTGGCTACTCGGAAGCCTTCAATAAAGCCACTGAAAATGTGGTCAAAGCAGGTATATTCGTTTCTGTCACCGTTGGGGCCGAAAACGTAAGTCTTGATCCCTTGGCCCCGAGCAATTGATGCCTAATGGCGATGGAAATAAATCTCATCAAGTCTCTAGCGAGATGCAAAAAACTCATCCCCCGCATCCGCGGAAGGGGTTTGTGCTGTTGCCTCAACAACTGATAAGGATGAACACACTTCATTCACGAGCTTTGGACCGATAGGTAAGCCATACCAGTCGATCTTCGTTTTTATAACTATGATGGTTCTGACATGCATAGTTGATCTTAACGCCCCTGGCGCCCTAATCCAAACAAAATCATTTGGGGATAAAAACGTTTCGATGTCTGGAGGCTCATTCTCTGCAGGCTTGCTCTCTGGGATGGCAGCCTATGCGATTGATGCTGGCACCAAAACAGATGGTGTCTGTGACTTGCTCAAGAAGATTGCCCTGCCAGTAATCAAAGCTAAACCAAACACAACTAATCTCCTTCTATTTAACCTGGAGGGTGAGCTTTAGGAGAGGGAGTAAAAGAGGCTGTTAAATATCTATCTTAGAACCTTGTTCCTAGGGTTGACCTTTTGGCACAGTGGTCTAAGTTTAGAATATTTAGTTATCCAACCGTACCTTGATGGATTGTCCTGAGGGCCTTTAGCTCCAACTTGATGAATTGGGGAAGGTATCGGGGATTAATATAGTAACGAGAGTTCAAATCAGGGTAGTCTGCATTGATTCAATCCATATTATTTCGTTTAATCTCATCTTGTCAATCAGTTCATCAGATGGAGAGAAGAAGAGGAGAGAAAGGGAGGGCTGACTAAGCATCCTTAGCTCTTTGTTGAACCCAGAGTTAAGTTTAACTTAAGATTTACGATTAAGTGACTCGCTATCATGCTCAACTCCGTAAATAAAAGACATTTAACAGCCTCCGGTAAACCTGACCAACAACATAAATAATCATGTTGGACGCATTCGAAATAATTACGACCTCTGGCGTTGTTTTGTGGTCTAAAACTTATGCTCCAGTCGGCACCCACATTATCAACAGCCTCATTAAGGATGTTTTCATTGAAGAAAAGGCCGTCTCGAGAGACACTCCCACACGACGATATAATAAGGAACAATATGCCTTGAAATGGAGAGAAGCAAAGGATTTTGGATTAATATTTGTTGTAAGCTTTAAACTCTATCTCTTGTCCTATTTAGCTTCCATGTGCTAACTGACCTGTATCCTCTTATTTAAAAGGCAGTCTATCAGTCCCTTCTCCATCTCACTTGGATCGACGAACTTCTCGATAATATAAAAACGATATTTTTGGATTTGTATAAATCTCAGCTCAAGCAACCACGCGCCAGAACAGCACAGTATGCATTCGATCCGTATTTTGAGCAGCAGCTACGAGAACTCGATCAGTCCTCTTCCGCTCTCCCCATCGCCGATGACGAGGAATATTCGATTGTCAGTAATAAAAAGGATCCGCTAACCAAAGCTGATACTGGAGGGCCCCCTCCACCACCTATCCCAGGTCTACTTTCTGGTAAGTTCTGCCTTCAGGATTGCCTTTATTATTTACTTGCATACTGACATTCTTCCAGCGCAGCCCCAGGCTGCGCGGACAACGGAAGTGCTAACTGATAGCACTCCCTCCGAGACACCAGACACATCCCGACCTGTCACCCCGATTTCCCAGGTTCTCATCGGGAAATCTGGTCCGGGAGGGCGCTCTTCGCGCCGTGCTCGAAAAGCGGCAAACGCAACTACCGTGGTCGACGATAAATCTAAGAAATCCAATAGTGGGAAAACGGCCGAAAAGAAAAAGATGAGAAAATGGGGTCCAGACGGTCTTGCCGACGAAGTTGGTGATGAAATATTAGATTATTCGGCAAATGAACCGGGTTATGCTGAAGGCACGGCAATGCCATCTGTCGAAGCTGTCGACCAGGATTCATGGGGTACGAAAACCACCAAGGGGCAATTCGTTCTCAAAGATCTAGGAGATGAAATCCAATCGATTCTTCAAAACGCCGAGGCAGAAAAGACCAAGTCCGCCTTACCATCGAACGGGGTCGTTAGCTCTAGCCTTGGTGCAATCAGCGGACTGTTTCGAAATGTTGTTGGCGGAAAGATGCTATCTAAAGCGGATCTTGAAACCCCGTTAAGGGCTATGGAAGAGCATCTGTTGAAGAAAAACGTCGCCCAGGAAGCTGCTATTCGTCTATGCCAAGGTGTTGAGCAGGAGCTTGTGGGGAAGAAAACAGGCAGTTTTCAGAGCATCGACTCCGCATTACGGACAGCAATGGAATTGTCCCTTCGTAAAATGCTTACACCGACCTCATCGCTTGACCTTCTGCGCGAGATAGAAGCAGTAACCTCGCCGGCCAACAAACAACAGCCCCGCCGGCCATATGTTATCTCTATTGTCGGAGTTAATGGTGTTGGCAAGTCAACTAACCTGAGCAAGATATGCTTTTTCTTGCTTCAAAATAAGTACAGGGTTTTAATCGCGGCATGTGATACTTTCCGCTCTGGCGCGGTGGAACAGCTGCGTGTCCATGCCCGAAACTTGAAGGAACTCAGCGAAAGAGAAAACGCTGGATACGTCGAGCTTTACGAAAAGGGATACGGGAAAGATGCAGCTAATGTAGCCAAAGACGCTGTCTCCTTTGCAAACGCCAACCATTTTGATGTTGTCCTAATCGATACTGCTGGCCGACGTCATAATGATCAACGCCTGATGTCTTCGCTGGAGAAATTTGCCAAATTCGCGGAACCTGATAAGATTCTTATGGTTGGAGAAGCCCTCGTCGGAACTGATAGTGTTATGCAAGCGCGTAATTTCAACCAAGCGTTCGGAACTGGAAGAAATCTTGATGGGTTTATTATTAGTAAATGCGATACCGTTGGCGATATGGTGGGCACATTGGTTAGCATGGTACATGCCACTGGGATCCCGATTGTGTTTTTAGGGGTAGGGCAGCATTATGGGGATCTTCGTGGGTTGAGTGTGCCATGGGCTGTTGGCTTACTGATGAAATAGGACAACTTTCTTTAGACTAGCATTTGAAATCTCATACCATACCCCATAAATGAAATGTCTATCATAATTTGAATAATATAACGAATATAACGCTATGTACACTCATATCACACTTTCCTTTTGCTTCGTAAATTCGTTAGTCGTAGCACCACACCCATAGAGCTTTTCTTCCAAACAAGTCCAAGAAACCGACAGTGTCAAAGAGGCAGGGAAACAGGGGGTAAAATTACACTATCCAAGAGGGTGCATAAATATAGATAATATATAACAAGCCATAAGGAGTATAGTAAAACAACACAGAGTATTGAGGGAAGGTAGATGGTTACCTAAACAGTGTCATCATCATCCGATTTTGAGCCATCAACGCCATTTTGATCTTCATCCCAATCAGCAGCCTCAAGATTCTTCGCACGAATTCCAAGGCTGAGAAGGAATCCGACAAATGATACGGCGCTGAATATACCAAAGGCGAGTGCTTCTCCTTTTGGCCGTACTTTAGAAGTTAGGGTAAAAAGGCCTCCGGATAGAAACGGCCCAATTGCTCGGCCAGCAGCAGAGAGGGTTTGAGCTAAACCGTTCAGAGAGCCAAGGACAGCATGGTTAGGGGCGGAATTGGTGATCTATAGAATTATGTTAGGCAATATTCGTATATCAGAAAACAACAAGATAGCTAGCATGGGAGATGGTGGTGGAGGGGATACGAACTAGTAGCAAAGCACTGGTTAACCCGCCAACAGTGGCGACCGTTTTTATCAACAGAACCATGCACACTTCAATGGCCAATATAATGTTCGGTCTAGAGAACCGTCCACTGGCATCGCCGGTGCCCTTATAACCGACAAATGGCATCAAAATAAATGCCAGGGCAAATCCTGCTAACCCGGCGCGATAGGACCATTTATTACCCATTTTATCTCGAAGTTTTCCGAATATGCATACTTGAAATAGTATGGTGACAGCCCCAGCAAATGAAAGAGAAATGCCAATCTCTTCCGGCTTGAAATCGCGACCCATTGGGGGCTTTGCTCGAGCAAAGACTGGATAAAGAGAATTAAATGAGACGTTGGAAAATGAGAATATGAGATAGGATATAAGGAGGAGGATCATATCCCGATTGAAAATCTCATCCCGATGGAGTACCTCACTCGCAGGTCGATCATGGAAGAGCGGTGTAATGGTAGAATCGGAATCAGAATCCGATTCGCTGTGAGTAATGCTTTCTCTTCGTGCCCGCTGGTTGATGGGATGCCGATAATAATCGGCCTCTGAATCATTTCTCAAATATGTCGGGCGAGTTGAGCTGGTGAATTGCCAGAGCCATGTAAACATCTGCCGAAATTTTCTGTATATTCTAGGGACAATTCTGGCACTCTCTACGCTTTCCTCCAAATATATCGCAGTGACGATAAAGTCCACAATTAAGATGGCCGCTGACGCCATGTTTGGCGCAAGGTAAGGGTAATCTTTACCCATACCCGACTTGGAGACCAGAGACCCACCTAAAAGGGGCCCGGTAATACTTCCGATGCCATAAATTACGGGAAGATAGGTGAAGGCCCGTGACTGGTTGGTGCGATCCGTTATTTCCCCCAGACAGGTCGAGACAACTCCCTGGTTCCCGTTCACAGCCCCCATCAGAAGTTGAACAATGATTGCCTGCCACAGTGTCTTGCAAAACCCGAAAGCGAGGAAGCATGCAGCAGTGAGAATCGTCCCTAATAGAATGACGGGTTTGCGACCGATATGATCCGATAGCCACCCCCAGAAAAAGTTTGTCGAGAACTGAGCCAGCGCGAAACAGGAAGCGATGGTGCCGACGAAAATACCCACCTGATCCTCACTCACCACTTCCGGGAAGGAAAATGTCATATCCGGCAGATATGGGCCGATTGAATTGAAAGCAGTCTGCTCACAGAGGGCAATGAAAGCGAGGACAGCCATCTGCTGCACAGGAATTGGTGACGTCACAGGCTCTTCAGCATGCTCACTAGCATCGTGATTGGAAAACGCATTCGAAGAGGTGGATGCCCCAGACAGCGGGCGGCCCGCAGATCTAGGCGGCGGTGTCGAGAATGTGTGATAATGCGGGGTGGAGGAAATCCGCCGAATAATCGATGGCGGAGAGTGCTTGGACATGATGGTGAGACGACCAAAAAATGCGGGAGGCAGCGCTGTGTATTGTTCAAGAAATGCTCATTGGCATTCGCCAGAGTATAGTAAGCCGCCTAAAGGCGCTCCCAACCCCAGAGGTATCATACGGCCGACCTAGCGAAAGACATGGCGAATGTGTGAAGCGTCAATTGGCCCGTTACGAACGAAGCGCTTGCTGAATTGCTTGAGATTCGCCCAAAAAAAAAGTGTAAAAAAAGTGCAACAAACAGGGTTGGGATATTAGGTCAGCATCTTTCACATGATGTCGGCTGGGAAATCTTGGGGTCACCTGATAAGTGCTACCAGAGCATGTCAGGTGACCCAAATTCTGATCTCTCTTACTCTTTTCGGCATTCTCTCAGCCTTTTTTCCTCTTTCTCACTTTCTCTTCTCTTCTTCTTCTCTTTCTTTCTTTTCTCTTTTCTTTCTTCTCGCCTCTAGATCAATCAATTCCAGCTTGATTCTAAAACTGATTGCGCCACTATCAATTCGCAACCATATATATCCTTGGTCTAGGTCTAGATCAAGGAGGAGTTGGAAAGCTTGGAAAAGCCCCCAAATGAGAAATCCGATGCCTGGGTCATTTGTTGCGCTCAGGCAACCCGCCAGACCACTCCAGCTGAATCAATTAATCAATCCCATAATTAGTCGAATTTCACTCTGACTTGATAATCAGGTCAAGGTATTTCCGGCATTAGGCCTTTTTTTCTTGCTTGCTAAGACACAAGAAGCCGCACTTGCGAAGCAACTAGCTTGTTTTAAAGTCGACACCTTCAACTCAAAATACAAACCTTAGTTGATATATCACCACGATGGCCAACTATGTTTATGTTTACGTGGGGTTTGTGTCACCAGTGGAAAGGAACAAAGGTTAAAAAAGAAGCTCCATGTCTAGCACGGGAATATTTATTTCAGGTTCCAGGGCATCATCCAGCTAGAATAGAAACTATATCTCGGTCAAAGTTTGCATAATATGGGCTACACAGTTCTGCCTCCTTTCACATGGACAACCGCGGGTCTATATGCAGTACGAAGCATCACCTCAGTTGCAATGCACTATCCTCGAAGGGGCATTTCCTGTCGGAGCAATTAATAGTATGAGAGAATCCTCGCATATGGTGGCTAATTAACTCTGCTTACCCCCAAAGTCCCCAAGATGCTGAAAATATATCCTCAACAATTCTTCTCGATTATGCCTGATCCTTGGCTTGTTCGATTAACATTTGACGTATCATTTTAACTCAAACCCATGCTAAGAAACTCGCGATTGGATCTGGGCAGAAACCTCAAATTGACTTCTCTGTCATAGTTACAGAGTAGGTACTCATACTCCAGTGCTTCTTATCTCCTTACGCCCCAACTTAACTCACACAGATAATAGTGGAATTGAGCACATAATGTTGAATAGTTGCATACTTGTGTTGGATCCAAACTTTAATACGGGCCAAAATGTTCCTTCCATGTTAACTTTTGGTTTCTCCGCCAGCTACCAATATTATTCATGGCTTCCCCAATCTTGATACCAAATTCCTTGAGGGCGGTTCCTTCGGGGCCTCCCGGTTACTCTGTGCTGGTTATCCGGCTGTATACACTTGTTGTTTTAGCTTCAAGTCCTATGGCATTTTCTTACAGCACATCGACAACCTCAAATTGTATTTCATTGCTCTATGAAAACCGTTTCTCCGCTCCATTCGGCGTCGTGTGAAGATTGTATGACACTGCAGATCATCCGTTGATGGGGTGTTTGAATGACCGGCTAGACCTTGGATCTTGAAATCGTGACCATCAAGGGTACCCCTGGTGCGACTGGGATATGGCCATCCCACACTCTGGAAATACTTCCACTAGGAGGGTTGCATTCCTTCAAGCCATATTACCCCTTACATATCAGAGTTCAGTACCCCTGCATAGTTTATACAGGTACGACTTCGGGATTCAACCTATGCTCTCGTGCTGCAGCCGATCGTCAGAAGTCTCCCATGCCGACTAGGATAAGCATCGATACCGAGCCGAAGTCAACTCTCCGCTACTTGCGACGGCAAAAATTTAGGATTCTGACTCCCGCCGCCGTCCCATTACGTTTTGAGGGCGTTTATAAAATGACCCCTCAGACCTTTTTTCTGCCTGAATCTAGAAGTACAAATTTTGAACTCATATAGGGCTTCTTCGACGTTCAAGGTTTTCTTGCACAGTATTTCTTTTAAAAATGGCTTCCTTAAAAAAATACCTTGGAGCTGTCGCTCTTTTCTCGTGCATGAGCGAGATCAATGCCGGATTTAACCCAGATAGCTATAACAATGTTGCGGTATACTGGGGTTAGTAAACTTGCGAGAGCACCATGGGCTCCTTTTGCAGGTGGCTGACATAGTTCATTTAGGCCAGAATTCTCGCGGAACTGCCGGCTCTCAACTGCGTTTAAGCCATTATTGTGACAGTAAGCAAAATTCCTCCATATCACTCCCTTCATATGAGGTGGTTCATATGTTGATTAGTGTAATCTACAGGTCCCGACGTTGATGTATGTTCTCCAGAGGATCATTCTACTTCCTCTGCTAGGGCCAAGTCCGTATGCTCATTAACAATATAGGTCTTTATGCTCTCTTTCGTCGTGAGAATAAATGGTATCGGCGGCGTGCCACAAGTCAACTGGGCAAACCAGGGTGATATTTGCAAGCCCTTCCCTGGGACAGATCTTCTCTATTGCCCACAAATAGGAGAAGACATTAAAACCTGTCAGGCAAAGGGAAAGACAATCCTGCTATCCATTGGAGGAGCCACTTATAACGAAGGAGGATTCAGAATGCCTGCCGATGCTGTCAAGGGCGCAAACATGATATGGGAAATCTTTGGCCCACCAAAGGCCAACTCGACTGCTGTTCGTCCCTTCGATGATGCAGTTGTTGACGGTATTGATCTCGATTTCGAGGCGGTTACTCGCAATATGATTCCGTTCTCGAATGAGCTGCGAAGACTGTGGGATGCCGACACCTCCAAGCCATACTATCTGACTGCTGCTCCTCAATGCCCATATCCCGACATGAACAACAAGGAACTGCTTGAAGGTGGTGTGATCTTTGACGCCCTATTCATTCAATTCTACAACAACTACTGCGGCGTGAACTCTTGGACCCCGAACTCCGATACCCAGAACAACTTCAACTTTAACCAGTGGGAGAACTGGGCTAAGACCATCTCTAAGAACAAGAAGGTCAAGGTTATGGTTGGTGCTCCGGCAAATGCAGGTGCAGGAGCTGGGTATGTGAGTGCGCAGAGACTCGCTCAGATTGCCACCTGGTGCAAGCGCTACGAAAGCTTTGGTGGTGTGATGTTGTGGGATGCCAGCCAGGCATGGGCCAACTCTGGCTTCATTGCAACTGTGAAGAAGTCTTTGGGCAGTTTCACTTCGCGCTTCGCTAGAACCTTGTAGTTGGGTGTTTTCACCTGCTACTCGCGTATCTTTTTCTTCGGACCCCCAGAAATTTTCCTACTTTTTGTCCGAGTTCCTTGTTCATCAAGCAGATTGACTGTATATACCAACCAGTGTGAATTCGTTTGTCGGATTCAGTCTTCAAACAATCGTTAAAAATATTATTTCGATGCAGAACTCATTCAATTATTTATTACAAGTGTCTTTTAGATCACCAAGGGAGCCTCGTATCTGTCTGTTAAGCAATAACTAAACAAAAAATCAGTTATAGTCAACTAGAATACAAGATGCTTATGAACGAATAATTAATTCCCTGTTTCGTGATAGCTAATTACCCAAAGAGTGACTACAATAGGGTACCAAAAGTCTAGGTATAGTTTGCATGGCATTATTTGGCACTAACTATTGTCATTATCGTATCCAGCTCTCCTCTGTATAACATCACGTCTGCCTAGCCTCACTTCATCATTCTCACACCCACCACATTGTCCATCATCTATTAAGATATGGCAGGCCGTACGAAGCTTCTGACGTCGCACCCATTCAAAGCACTCTACACGATATTCTTTGCCGTTTCATCGATCGCAAAGTTGCCATTCGTTCTGCTATACTACCTCCCCAGCTCCTTACGTCCTCTCCGCACCTGGAGCTATATTACCTCAGTCAGGGTTTGGGGAGCGAAACAGTTCCTTGCATACGCCAGCGCGGTCGAACTCCAGCTTCCAGTCTCTCTCGAGCCTGGGAAAGAAGGTGATCGATTCATCACGATCACTCCCCGCCACGATGATCTGTACAATGATGCATTGGTGAGCCCACAGGTCAAACCCCAGACTATTGGTGGAGTCTGGTACCCCACGTTATACTCGCACGACAATCCGATCCATCGCGACAAAAAGATCATTCTCCACATGCACGGTGGTGCCTTCGTTATTTCCGGCGTTCGAGAGCAGAATTACGGACGGGCTTGTCGGCTTCTTAGCAACCAGTTCGACGGTGCTTTTGTGCTTTGCCCTCAATACCGGCTCGCTAGTGCTCCAAACGGGCACTTTCCCGCCCAATTACAGGATGCTGTCACGGCCTATCGATACCTTGTTGAAGACCTACACATCGAGCCATCCCGGATAGTTTTATCTGGTGATTCAGCGGGAGGTGTATTAGCATTAGGTACTATCAGACATATTGTTCACTATTGCACCGAGGACCGTGTCGCAGGATTACCTTTACCTGCTGCAGTGTTATTATGGTCTCCTTGGGTCAACGTTTCGAAACCGGATCATGTAGAGCAGAGTCGAAATAAGGATATTGATTTTATTCGATCGGATTTCCTTACTTGGGGTACAGACGCGCTCACTGACAACTCCAACGCCGTAGCTTCGTCCCATCCATATGTTTCCCCACTCCAGTCTCCATTCAAACTAAAGGTTCCCTTATGGGTATGCATTGGTACGGCTGAGACCTTCTACGAGTCGGTTCTTGATTTTGTCAATAGGATGAAGGCGGAAAATAACATTGTGAAACTGTATGAGATTCCTGATGCGCCTCACGATACCTTTGCTTTGGGTGTAACACTAGCATACGAGAGAGAATTGGCGGAAGGGATGAAGCAGGCATGGGAAATGATCAGGACGAATTCGTGGTGAATTGGGCATCTACTCCTCGATTTACATGTTATACGGAGGAATATGTCCTCATTGTGGCTTTGCACTTTGGCCACTTTCGTCTCAGTGGTCAGTAGCATGCTCACAAAATTAAATCTGATGGAACTGCCTCGTTGATTACGTATATGTGCAGGTATTGCCAAACAAACAATTCATGCATGTTATATATTATTATGTTCGGACTAAGGTCATATCTGTAGAACTCCCGCCACATCTTCACTGCTGGATCCGCCATGATGCACTTGGTAACGTTGCTTTTTTTGCTGTGCAGACCCATGCGAAGATCAAGCAAGCTTCAAGCAAGCTACCATGTGTAACTTCCTTAGCATCATTTTGCAGGAAGTATACGCACAACCATCGCCAGAAAAGGGATGCTCCTATTCTGATAGGGCTCGTGCAGTCTAGGAAAACACCTAGAGAGTGATTACGAATTCGCTGCTTCAGCCCTCTCTCTTCCATGCCCTGAATAGAATTTTGATATCTGGATATAAAAGTATTTTGCATTCCCGGGCTATATTCAGAGGAAGCTGGTCGGAAGATTTTCTGTTGCCACCACGGAAACATGTCAACGAGCATCATATATGTGAGTTCCTCTAGCGCTGTTATAAGATCAAGCTAAGAAAAAGTGATTTACTAATAATTCGACCACTTGATTTCCCGAAATGCAGCAGGATAAGGAAACGCTCATATATTGGCTTCGTTCAGGGCGAGTTAAATCATTTATAGATCTCCGCCGGATTGAGAAGATATGTGCAGAACTCGATTGTGAAGAAGTTACTGGGCCAATGACAAGTGCATGGCTTGACTATGTGAATTCCAATAACCTTCTCAATGAACTGAGAACTATGACGAATCCGTATTCGTTTAGCTCCGAATGCCTGGATGAAGCCAAGTCACTCGTAGTGCAAGATCCCGAGAGCACACGTAGCTGGAATTTTTGCTGGCTAGTGTTACGGAAAATCCATGATCTGTAAGTTTTGCCGAATAAGTACAGGATCAATTGAATATGAATACAGCTCTGATATAAACTGCTGGAACAGCCAATTGATTTCAAAGCATGCGAGGATAATTGCAGAGACACCCGCGACGTGGGGAGGGCACATCCCAGATGCGATGAAAATGGATAGCCTGACAAATCTTTTGACCCGCGAATGGTCTCGTGCCCTAGAATTGATGCTTTCCCATTGGGCATCTCCGCCCACGACCAGCGGTAAATGAACTGCTAGGGAGTTTACGAATGACAAACACCAGGTCTGCATCAGCCTCACACAGATGCGCGTCGCGGTTGGGAATGTGAGATACCGCTGGTTTCATTTCGCTCGCTGTCATCAAGCTTCTAGGCGAAATGGGAGTGTCCGTATCAGGAGCGTCAGACACCACGCCACGATAGGGGGACGAGGTGAGAAGGGCCCCCGGATTCTAGGGAAGGTCCACGGCCGGGAAGGAATTTAAGTCCTATATCCTTATATCCGTCACTAATAATTAAGTCTATCGATCAGAGTAACGGACCACCAGTATGATCAACCATATCTATTGGTGCTCACTCCAGAGCTAGCAGCACGAAGCAAGCAAGGGCTCGATCTTGGAGTCGTATCCTCGCTCTTATCGGGGAGACTTACAGCAGTCCCCGAAGGCTTTGACGCCTCTGTCCACGGAGATAAGTTGGAGGTAAACCCCATGATGTTTCCTTCCTTCTCTTGGAAAGCGAGCAAATGGAGATAAGTTGGAGTTAAACCATTGATACCTCCATTCTTGTCGGGGGAGCAGATGGAGATAAGTTGGAGATAAACCACTGGCGCTTCCGCCTCGCTCTTGTATAAGAAGAATAGGGAGATTAGAGTGAAATATTGGCCACCGCCACTAGAGATATGTAGGGAGCAGCCAAATTAGCAGTAATGGCTCTCGTATAAAGACAACATGAGCCTCGAATTGTGCAGCTGACAGATCCGGCGCAGCCACAAAATAGCTGGTTAACTGGGATATCTCATTTATGCTGGTGAAAAAGCTCGCATCCAATGGATAGTCCTGTGGTCACTCGATAGGTAGATGCTGGGATAGGCTGTAGAAAGGTCCGCCGTGAGTCGACGGAGTATCGGTGGCTGGCGAGGGGAATGGATGGCTATCCCCGTCTTGGCGCAATAGCCCTTTATCAGCCACGTTCTACGGATATAGCGTTGTCTGAATGGAGTCCGGAGTACAGGTTCTGGAGGAATAATCTATCCGAGAGGAGTTAAATCCGAGTTTTTGACATCTTTTCTGAATGCTATACACAAGAACAAATAAGTAAATATTCAAGATACTCAATGGCCTACTTCTGGATATGGTCACGTTTAGCAGGGAGTACGAAACAAGATGGACACGAAAATGATAATAATTATGCTTGAATTTATGACTAATGTAAGACTGGAGAGTAATTAAGATGTGCGTTAGGTAGTTTATGTGCCAATAGAAGTCAGCATATTAGCGGGTAGTTCATGGATAAAATTCCCTAGATATCTTTTCGAAGTTGTTAGTGGAACGAACGACAAAATAAAGGTTAAGATAGAAAGTTTGGAGGTAATGAGTTCTCAGAGATCTTGGTGAGAAAGGTAATATCATTGCATAAGCATCAATTACTATCTAGTGCGATTGGGGTATCATCACCGAACTCGGGGGTTGTATAGGAGGAGGATACGGAGCAGTATTGTACCTTTGATAGAAGTTTCAAAAGACAAAGCGGAGTTATAGCATCATAATTGTCATGTTCAATCTCGTGTAGCTTTGGTATAGAGTACCGAGCACAGTATTTAATCCATGGATGTCAAGTCAAGCCTGTTGAGTGTTCTGAAAGGAGCAATGGTTAGCTCAAAATTTTTTTCAAGATATGATGAATGAAGCAAGGATAAGCCAGGATAAATATCAGAATATGTAAGAAAGGAATATCATTTAAGAGCATTGCTTAAAGAAACTCTGGCGTGAGCTCAACAATGTCAATCAACCGCAAATTACCACATCATGAGAAGGCTGGGGGTGTGAAAAAAGGGGACAGCGGCTAACTTACAGTGAATGGATAGTTATAGGCCAATCTATAAGTAAATTAATTAATAGGTACGCCAAACCAGAAAGATGGAAGCGTTAATCAATTTATTGAAGGAAAGAGAAATGAGGTTGGGAAGAAATAAAAAAAGTATTTAAGGGCTTTGGGGAGGGAGAAGCGGCGCTAAGCCTAAATGGGCAACCCTCTGGCACTTCCACTAGTGGCAACTTAAGCGAGCCGGCTTTGTGTGGGAGACGCGGAACAACTTTTGAAATTCGCGATACCAGTGTGGTCATTTCGACATACCGACAACGACAATCGACAACTCGACAACCCCCCATCCCACCCACCTCCCTTTCAACGCCCATTCGGACCGGTGGACTTGTGAGCAATTCCTCATCCCTCAGTCCTAACTTGCTCATCCGACTAATTTTCCATCTTTCCCGCCCGTCAGGAAGTATTTCGCCATGTCTCAGATCGACGTTAAGCCCTCAACATGGAAGCTGGTGGAGGTCGGCAGAGTGGTGCTGATTCGAAGCGGTCCTTATGCTGGTAAATTGGCAGCCATCTCCGAGATCATCGATCACAAGCGTGTACGTATCCAACCCCTGCGAGAGAACGATATAAAGACAATGAGAAGATAGATAGGGGAAGGGAGAAATGGCTATCTAACACTTGTGTTGAAATTAGATCTTGGTTGATGGACCCTCTGGCAAGGAAGAGAACGTCGTTGCTCGCCATTCCATCCCTCTCTCTCACATCACACTCACCGGACTCACCATCCCCAAGATTCCCCGAGGTGCTGGCACAGGAGCCTTGAAGAAGCTCTGGGAGAAGGAATCCATCGACAGCAAGTGGGCAGACAGCTCCTTTGCTAAGAAGAAGCAGCAACAAGACCGAAGACGCAACTTGACCGATTTCGAGCGATTCAAGGTTATGAGACTTAGGAAACAGGTAGGGTTTTAAACCTAGGCAAAACAGGCCTCTAAGAGACCGAAGCAACGGGGATGCTGATATATCTACGTTTCAAATTTATAGGCTCGCTTCGAAGTACAGAAGGCACATGCTAAGATCCGCGCGGCTGCTTCGTGATTGGCGAAAAATAAAACGTTTTTATGATGGTTGGAGGGATGACGGCGCGAATGGGATCCAATTGCGATAGAAAAATGGCAATGACTTCTGTTCACAAAATGAAACAATATTCAGCTGTAATCAGTCTCATCCGACAACCGATACCAGCTTAATCTTTTCAAACTACTGTCCCTGTTTAATTGCAACATTTGCCTTTGGGTCGCAGGTTTCTACATGTTTCTTTTTTTCCTCCCTACAAAATCAAGAAAAAAGGAATTGTTTAGTGCTGTGTGGCTTATCCTATTGCTGTTTGTACCAAGAGGGCGAGTAATCGCTTGCAACAGTCGAAATCTATTAACCAGCGATATTTCAATAAATTTCTCCAGCTTGTAGACATAGACATACTCCGTACACAACATTAAATGCTCTGTATGGTTGGCTTGTAAAACTACGTAACTGGTACTGGGCATTAGGCGGTGTTACGGGTTGTGTGTAACGGGGAATACAGAACAAATACCTCGCTAACGGGATTGGGCAGACCACAGCGACCAGAATGGTCAACCCATCTTCACACATCTTCTAAGCTTGTACGCAACCCGAGACAAGAACAGCCGTGTGCAGGACCCAGTCACCGTCATTCATTCTCCCCTCAAATCCCATCTCCAAGGTAAGTCAAGCAATCGCGATCAATTTTCTGCATTTAATTGCGCTTTCTAGCACGGCGTGAGTCGTGCGTTTGTGCGGCGAAATAAGTTGTCGAAACACCAGGCTAACTTACCTTGTCCCTTCCTCCCCGTGTTTCTAGACACCAGATTCATCCACCATGTCGAACTCCCGGATAGAAGAGCTCCCCGATGAGGAGGTGCCCAAGAACACCGTTGAGGATCTTGGAGAGAGCTCCGACTCTGATGTCGAGGGAGCTGAGGAACCCACCATCCCTGGTGGCGCTGCTGTGGCCGTTCACTCCCGCAACGAGAAGAAGGCCCGCAAAGCCATTGCCAAACTCGGACTCAAGCACGTCCCTGGAATCACCCGAGTCACCCTCCGCCGACCAAAAAACGTAAGGAAATTACACTTACCACCGAGTTCCAGGGCCTTCCGTCATCCAAATATCTCTCGCTAACCCAGATTATTACAGATCCTCTTTGTCATCAACCAGCCCGATGTCTACCGTTCCCCTACCAGCAACACTTGGATGTAAGAACTTTTATTTCCTGTTCTTTCTTTTTATTTGATGAATACTATCTTCAATGCTTCAGCACTGGTCTTGACATTGCAGTTTCGTACCCCCTCTCTGGTATACTGGCTAATTGCTTTGAAATTTGATAGCATCTTCGGTGAAGCTAAGATCGAGGATCTCAACTCCCAAGCACAGGCTTCCGCCGCTCAACAGCTTGCTGCCAGCGAGAACGTGAACGCCGCCGCCACCGAACAGGCTGCCGAGGGTACAGAGAAGGCTGCCGAGCCCGAGAAGAAGGAAGAAGAGGAGGAGGAGGATGATGATGGCGAAGAAGTCGATGAAACCGGCATGGAAGCCAAGGATATTGAACTTGTCATGGGTCAGGCCGGAGTCTCAAGAAAACGGGCGATAAAGGCATTGAAAGAAAACGACAATGATATTGTCAACTCCATCATGGCTCTAAGTGGATAATACTCGGTTTGGTAATAGGGTGTTATTGGACTAGTCAATGTGCTACTATTCTGAAGTTATATCTGGTACGAATATCATGGACTTCTATTCATTGATTCTATCTATCAATTTGCAGATTGCATATAGCAAGACTTTTATTTGGTGTGTAATGACCAAGCTAAAAAAAAAAGTAAGGTTGCTGTTTACACTGGAGAGATATGTGACTCAACATAGTAGTGTTTGGCGTTGATAAACAAAACCTGCATAGTCTACAACTTAGGATTCTATGTACTTTCTTATAATCTAATTAGCCGTATATCCTTCATCTAACTAAATAAAATAATACTTCATTCCTCTCTGCCCAACTTCAACTCCCTGAAGATCGGATGTAATTTATCACGTGACACCCACGTGACTGTATGTGTCCAACGATTCTTTCCACCAAAACCGACGACGGACCGAAACAGAGAGAGAGAGAGGAAAGAAGACCAAACCGTTCGTGAAGACAAGCACCCACGACCTGAGATCACAATGGCAGTATCAGTACGTGCTGGACCCTCTTCCCAATTCTTTGCCGTGTCATCATACAAATTGACCCTTCCCTCCCCTGCTTCTGAGATCCCACTATGTCCGTCAAGCGCCGCTAATATTTGATTCTCCCAACTTGTTTACGATTTTTTAGAGGAGTGCTGCACTCAAACTCGATTGGGCCAAAGTGTCCACCTCCCTCGGCCTGCGAGGCACAACCGCTGCCTCCCTCCAGGCATTCAAGAAGCGCAATGACGATGCCCGCCGCAAGGTGCAATCCCTATCCGAGGCCCCACAGACTGTTGACTTCCAGCACTACCGCTCCGTGTTGAAGAACCAGGCCGTTGTGGACCAGATCGAACAATACTTCAAGACGTACAAGCCAGCCACTTACGATGTGAGCCGACAGTTGAAGTCAATTGAGGCATTTGAGGCCCAGGCCGTCAGCAATGCTGAGGTGACCAAGAGCAAGGTTGAGGTTGAATTGGTTACATTGCAGAAGACTTTGGATAACATTGAGTCTGCTAGATCGTTCGATGAGCTCACAGTTGTATGTGTTTTGTCCTTTTACAGTTTTCTTTTATCTTCCGCCGGAGGACCGGCTCAGAGAGAGAGTGTGTGTGGTTGCTAACTGTGTCTTTCCTTTTTTTTCCGTTTAGGACGATGTTGCTACTGCTGCTCCCCAGGTCGACAAGAAGACCGCTGAATTAGTGTCCAAGGGTATCTGGATGCCACCAGGGTACAAGGTTAGTTATACTAGATCCGTCGAACCATGCTCTATTTTCTCCGCGGATTATTCGATTGCTGACTCGATCAACTTCGATTTGTACAGGAGAAATTTGGAGATCTTGCTCTCATGTAAAACTATATACACATTCCTTGCGGGTTACAAATCCATGTACCTTAGTTCCCTTTGTATTTGGTACTTTTCTGTTGTTAGATTCCGCACATCTCATCGGGTCTACCGGATGAGCATGTGAGGTTCACCTATTCTCAGCTTTGCAGAATCGAAATTTCAATAGAAGCATACTGGTATTTTGTTCATCTCTTGCCGTTACCATCCGACTGAGCCTCATTGTTGGAAATTTTGTACTTTTGATAAGTATATATCCGTGCTTGACCTGCTTCTAGCCCGGCCAATTCATATATATGATCTGGCTTACCCTCTCTCCATTGCTTCAGAGACCAGCAGTAGTCCAATAGTACGTCCCATGCGCACGATGACTCCTCTACTCTTGTAAACGTGTCAGCGCAGGGCCGTTTGAAGACAGTTGGATGAGACCATCACCCAGTTGTCAGAAAGGGCCAATGATATCTAGCCCGAACTTATCAGAGCAACTGGATAATAATAGTAACTAGTTAATAACAATATACTATGGAAATAACCATAAACGATACACACATGATTTGGATACGAGGACAAGTGGTACCAAGGTATCTAATAACTAGTTCGAATCCCAGACAACTTGAACGACCTATATATCTGCTGTAGGTTTATTAGACCTGAGATACAATAGAGGTTATCTATGCAATAGTAAGCCGGTTTACCAGGTCAGATAGAATGCCCTAAATCTACATTTGACTAAAACCCCAGTTGAAGCCAAGTTGCTTGCAAGCGTACAAGGACAACTAACTAACTCCCTTCTCTCAAGGACTCGCTAAACCTGAACCTAACGCAAAGTCTCTTCGCACGAAATAACGCCCTTCTTTCGAAGACTTGCCAGACCAGAACCCGGTGGAACGGATCCCCTCCAGAACTCTCCTTTGCGCTGGGATTATCCACATGCAAACCTTCCTGCACATCTACATCACATTCAGCTCGTACATTCTTCGTTCGTGGGATTTCCATTTCCCCAACTTGACCATTTTCTGCTCTGGTATGATACGCAATCTGATCAGCAACCATTACATGACCAAGTTTTACGCTTCAATTTTCTTTGGATGAAATCTCTTTATTATGCTTGATCCTATCTTGCCGGGGTAAACCAGCATGTACGACGTGTCCCCTTGCGATGCCCACTCTGCTGGTACATTTGCGGCATCATTGTCTTCTTGGGACCCAGACTAAAAAGTCTAAATAGTTCCGGATTTGCTGGAACGCAAAATATTGATATGTATGATGTGATATGATATGCACGCCTGATTTGAGAAAAACGCTCGGCATGCTCTCAGCCTTGCTCCGCGAGCAAACAAAATGAATGAAGATGCAGCTCTCCACACACATTATGAGCCTTGAACCCCTCGATCATCCATGAATAGTATCATCCTTTGTGCACTCCTGAAGAATCCAATATGCATGCATCGTCTACGATTTCCTACTCGCTGAATTCGGTTTGCCAGTCCCACCATTACCCCCGCGAATGTTGCGAAGCAACCCGTTGAAGAATCGGAAGAGTTTATATCCTTCTGAATATCCACATTCTTACTTCCCCCCCACAAGAGCTGCAGAGGCATAGAACCGGAGAGAGGAGATAGAAGTCATTTTGCTGACTGATTACTACGTGTCAGTGTTATAGCTCGGCTATACTTGATGATTCTCTCATACACCAATCTATCTTTGAGGGGATTTACGTTTTAACTCACCGAATACCCTGTCTGAATGCGCTGTATCTGCCTGATATCTGGCCTGATATAAATAATGCCCCTCGCTGTCCCTGCATCCTGTGCCTTCTGACACCCTGAAACAACCCTTTCAATTATATCTGACAAATGAAAACGTAATTAATAACATCGGAACGGGGACAAATTATATATCAATTAAACTAAACAGACGTCTTAATTCTGGCGCCCAAATTCCAAATGGACAACCCCCAAGCTCCCGTCGTGCATGCTAGTGAAGCATCGACAATCCAGTCTACCCCTTACTATTCTGGCCGAGCACCCATAGAGCGCCTCCCCATCGAACTGACGCATAAGATTTTTCTTCAGAGTCTTGAATTCAATCTCCCTCGCGCCTCCTTGCATGTTTCAAACGCCTTATCAACCGAAGTCATCTATACGTGGCTCATCCGCTTGGCATTTAGTAGCAACAATCCTTCATCGAAGACGAGTATCTTCGATCATCCTTACCTACCTCTTGATTACTTTTCACTCTCGTCATCAGCAAGAACCCACCTGCAAGAAGAAATCCTCAAATGCCGTTGGTTAACCCCCTCTTTGCTCCGAAAATGCCAAAGGGAGTATGTCGAACATGTTCTGGCTAAGAAAGCTTCCCACCTCACCATGTCGGAAAATGACAGGCACGCCCTCTTGAACTTGGATCCCTACTGGGATTCTATGAATAGATTCGACGTCACTCCTCCGGGTAGACGTGGAAAGGGTGAATTCATGATCACCTGTGCTGAACCACCCACATCAACAACAGACCCAACCCTCTCAGCCCCCGCTTCTCGAAAACTATCGATATGGTTCAATTTTGGAGCCGTTCAGATCAGAAGCCCCAGTCCTGTTTTCCAGGATATAGACGTCTTCCAACTACCCTGCAGCACTGGCCTGGCCGAACTACCCCGAATACCCGACCGCTTTCTAACGGCGCCGTGGACGGATGAAAAATTCGAACTTCTCATCCTTTTTTCATGCAAGGCATATATAGACGAAAACGAGAGGTTCGAACGTTCAAAGGCAGTCCTACGCCAGCTTATCCAGGACCGTGATTTCGAGCCATTCAAACGTTTGCTTAGTTTACATATCCGGATTAAGATCTACGAATATCCTTTACGGTGGCCTGTGCGGCCTAATCATTTTAGAGTTGCGGCTCGGTGTGCCACGTCTGGTAGGGATGACCCTTTCCTAAGGTATCTGTTTGAGCAAAGAAAAGAAGACGTCCCAGTAAACGATAGGTCGATCACAGCCTTGATGGCGAAGTATAAGCGGGTTCACTAGAATTGACCAGGATACTGAAGCTGTTTCCTTTTAAGGTGTAAATATTCAAAAATATCCAACTATCTAGTTCTAATTCCCGTTTAGAAAAAATCCAAGCTTGTTATAGGATAAAATATTCCAACATTATGAATCACTCTAAATCCGCATTTGCTCATTTATCATTATCATTAGACATCAAAGCTGAATAGCAATAAGCCCAGAACGAAATTCCCAGTTGTAAACAGCATGGCTTGTTATGAGTGCAATTCTAGGGGTGTATTGGGATCGAAGTAAGGCCTCAATTCCGATTGCCACGGAACGGTCTCATGCCCAAATACTCGTTTGTAATCTGCACACAGGCCCTCATAGGAAAGCTGAAAAGAAGTTGCGGAACGATCAGGAGGGAAAGCTATCATGCCATAGAAATACATGCTCTGGCGAGGTGAGTGGTTCCGCTGATATAAAGGAAGCTTAACCATCAGTTGCAAGAGCCATTCTGAGAACTGAGGATGCTTTCCCTTGATATCGAGAGCCCATTCAGTTAATTCCGGGTTTTCAATTGGAATGGATTCCGCACATGCACGGACAAGGGTTAAGAAGATAGCCGGGTCTTGAGAACATCGTATTGCTGTGATAAAGTGTTCGGAAGGAATACAATAGGCCGCTGGATATGACCTTGTGCGATGCACATGCTCGTCCAGCTCGAGTAGCATTTTTAATGCTAGGAGGTTTCCCTCCACGATGGCGGTGCGTACACCTTCATGAAGTATATCTCGTGAGAATGGCTCGGGACATTTGTGATTTTGATCCAGAAGTTGCCGAAATAACCAAAGGAAATCCATTTTCTCTTTGTTCCAGGTGCTCTCACCAATCAGAGAGTTGGGTATGAATAATACAGAGGCTTTAAGTGGACTATACCGGTAGTATAAGAAATCGGGCGGTGAAGTTATTTCTCGATTTAGCGCTATAGCAACGTTGTTAAAATTATAGTCCGTACTCGTCCAGAGGGCATGGGTAATATAATCATGCCATCGAGCAGCCACGAGGTTCGCTGGTAGTTCGCCACAAGATATCATATTTTTGATGGATTCGTGGGGCCGAAAATTAGATAAATCCGTACAGATGGGGAAACAAGACAAGATCCGGGAGTATGTGCACCACCTGGAAACGAGTATCTTCTCTTGAAGTTGCTTTCTGTCCACCAGGGTCAGGGGTTGTTGATAGTGGATTGGACTAAAAAATCTAGATATTTCTCTTTCTCCTTCCCCTAGGTGCGTATTTTGGCGTTTATTCACGGTCCTTTTTGGTCCAAGGTCCTTCCAGAGAGCAAGAACAAGCAATTTCCGATACAAAAATTCGGAGGATAGAGCAGACGCGATGTAAGGTGATGCTCGGGGAAGATTGCATTCGAGACACTCGCAAAAGATCTGGATTAATAGTTCGGCTGGTAGGCTCTCGAGAGTTCTGGGTACCTTTACAGCTTGTGACCCCTGAGACTTCTCTACTAATGTTTTGTTGTTTCTTGGAACCTTCCCGGGTCTCTCAGCTATGGTTCCTGGAGACGATGACGGATTGACAGAGCCGGGATCCAATGAAATTGAGTTATTTAAGCTAGAGTCTGGCCTATATCGCTTGCCGCGAACACGGATTGGTGTAAAAGAATCATCAGAAATAGTATTAAGGGGCATTTCGATAATTGCCTGTGCCGTGGCTCTGGTTTCAAAATGCAGATAAATAAATATATCAAGAAAGCATGTAAACTGCTGACTCTAAGAGAATATGATAAATCTATGTTTAATAGAATCTCGTAGTCTATTCTTCCCAATGCTCTCTTCTCTTTTCTGATATTTCCCAAACAAGGGGCAATCTCACGTGATGAGTGGAGTCGGAGAAATTTTCTTCCGGTGGTTCAGGGGTTGGGCATCGATGACGTCAACGTGCTGCACCAAGCTTCAACTAACAAGAAAAAAGTTAAACTCAAGAAACATGAATATCTTGCATGAAGCATGCAGTGAAAGAGAAAGAACATCATCATAAATATGGAGTTGTATGACGTAGGATCAGGGCTTTCTCATCGATTTGCTTGATTGCTCTTTATTCATCCCTGATATACCCGTTATATGGAGAACATCGTTGACCTCATTCGCTTGGCCCATAGTAGTGATGAAGGGAGGGAGGGCCAAAATCAGATATATATAGCTGGCTAAGGATGGCATATAGAATGAATTTTTTTTCAAAACAACAACCTTCAAAGATCTTCTTCTATAACAATCAATCCTTGAACATTAACTATCAAAATAACAATTAAATATCCAACCTTACTTCTAAACAACAAACCTCCATCAAACCACTGTTACCTCACTTTGCAACATCCCTACCGTCCTTTACCGTCCTAAACAACAAAAACACATATCCGATCTCCAAGCCTCATTGCAATCATGGGTGCCGTAGTATCATGTGTAAGCTTGGACCCATCATCTCACATGGAATTCACTCAGAAACTAACTTTGGAGGCTAGTTCGTCGGTGCTCTTCATGCAATTGGCAATTGTCTCATGACAGTTGTAAACGCCGTTGCCGGTATCTTATCATCAATCCTCAGCGGTGTCGTCGCGATATGTCGGGCCATCATTTCCGTCCTTACATGCGGATGGGTTTCGAGAAGGCGAAGATCTCGCCTTGGCCATAGTTCTCACGTTCATGCTCATGGCACTGGCCGCCATCGATGGGGAAGTAGAAGGCCCATGGCCACCGTATAAGGAAATACTAGGGAATAAAGCTCTGGCGGGTGGTGGAGTCGGAGAGTCGAATGAAGTTAAAACTATAAAACGTTTTAAACGGGGGTTGTATTGTTTTGGGAGCCGCGGGTTCGACCAAAATATGACGATACACCCATGATTTCACGACCCTTTGATCTGTCTTTTTTTTTCTTTTTTTCATGTTCATTTGTTATATCCCCCTCATGCATATAGGCATTGCCTTCCATCAATCTGTTCTTTCTTTCCTTTGTTGCTCCTGTGTATTATATCCATTCCATAAGACATATTATATTTCCTGATAAAGATCATGTATCTCAACCCAAAAAATCATATATTTTTCAAAATTTTCGTTATTCCACTAACTTTCCCGCCTAAGGATGGCTGATATCCGGTCTCAACAACACCTTTGCAAAATTCCCAGGCACCTTGACCGTTATTCTTGATTCCCGGGCCTTTGTTGATGGGGTAATCCAATGGCGCGGGTATTTTGGTCTGGATGAACGGAAATCGATCCATGCATACAGCTTTAAGGTTGCTTAGATTCCGGAGACCCTCTGCACCTCCAAATCTTCCGTATCCACTATCTTTCAATCCGCCAAATGGTAATCCGACAGCATAGTATGTGCCGAAGTCATTGACAGCAACCATACCCGCTTTGATGCCGGAAACGCATTTCTCGACGTCTTCCCGATTCTGGCCGAAGACACTTGCACCAAGCGCGTAGCTAGTAGAGTTGGCAAGTGAGATAGCATCATTTACACTCTGGGCTCGCATCAAGAGAAAGATAGGAGCAAACAGCTCGGTCTGTGCAATTTCCATATCGGGAGTCACTCCTGCGAGCAGCGTAGGTGCGAAGTAATGTCCATAAGGATATATGTGATGGTTAACTCGCTTCCCCCCGGCTAGCAATTTTGCTCCATCTCGAACAGCAGCGGCAATAAGAGCTTCCAACCGATCAAAGGATCTAGTGGAAATCTGTGCTCCGACATCCGGAGTGTTGGGTTCTTGTCTCTTACCATTGACGTACAGACTATGCTCTAGCATTACTGAGCCGAGAACGAGTGCTTTAATGCGTGGAATAATTTGTTCTAGTAGAAGATCGTAGACTTTCGAGAGGGCAATTATTCGCTCTGCTCCAACGCAATTCTGGCCAGCAGATTGGAAAACACCTCTCATCACTATAGATGCGATGCTAGTAATATCCTTGACCGTAGCAGAATCATCGAGTATAACAACGGGATCCTTCCCACCTAGCTCTACTGTCACTGGAACAAGGGATTTTGCTGCGGATTTGCATATTTCGTGTGCCACCGGTTTAGACCCAATGAAGATCAGATGCCTAAGCAATGGGTGAGAAGTCAATGCATCTCCGTCTTTTGCAAGACAAACAACGGTTTGAACAATGTCAGCAGGGTGTCCGCATGCAACGATCGCCCGTCGAATCATATCACAGAGGAAAAGCGAGGACCAGGCCGTGTGTTCCGATGGCTTCACAATAATCGAATTTCCAGCAAATATTGCACTTATCACAGGAGAAATTAGATTGTGGAAGGGATAATTCCAGGAGACACAAGCGGCGACAACCCCAAGAGGCTCGTATCGAACCGTGTTTTTCTTATACATCATGAGGAGATTCGTAGGGCGACGATCGGTCTGGAGGGCCTTCTCGCCGTGTAGAATCGTCCATTTCAGTTTTTCCGCGGTAACCAATATATCGCCTAGAGAAGCATCGACCATTGTTTTGCCGGAATCAAGACAACAAGCTGTCGCGATCTCATCTTGGTGTTCAAGGATATACCTGCACGCACAACAATATAAGCATAACCGTAATGTTAAAGTAATTCTCTAAAATCGATTTACAGATTCTTACTTTAATAGAGTCCTTAGAACCTTCCTCCGCTCCCCGAAATCTGTTTGGCACCATTGTGATTGCGCTTCTTCAGCTCGTTGGAACGCGAGATCAATATCCTTGCGTGAGGCGGGCTTGATGCCATTCTCGTCTCCTAGGAGGCGGCCGTCGGCAGGAGAATAACTGAGTATTTTATGCTCGTTCCATACCTAATTATGACCGAAGCCATGTCAGTCACAATCGTTTTTAGATGCTACATAAACAGCTAATAATGATATCGGGCTAGCTATCCTAGAGAAACAGTACTTACGCCATTCATCTGTCCCTCCAAAATCTTTTTAGAGTCTGGTGATAAATCATCCCATCCCCTCCCCATCCAGCCTGGTTTTAATTCGTCGGGTAGTGGAATGTCGAACTTGACGGGTTGTTCGTGGCGTTCGAGAAAGTAGCTTGCGCATAGCTTCGAGCTGCAGACTGCAGTAAGGAAAGTGAAGATGGCGATGGTGAGCTGTGTCGCCGTCCAATTCGACACTTCGTCGTAAACGAAGAGTAAATACTCCATTTGCAATAGTCGAGGATAGGTACTGAGCTCTTCTGCGAGAGTCAATTGATTCCTGGTGTTTGAATTATTCAATTAATTTACTTTTTTTATACTCGAGAGTTAACTCTGCCAAGCCCCAAATCGTTCCTCTTGAGGGTCATGAAAAGGGGCTCTTTTCTGTCGTTCTTCACAATGATATAGAATTCTTGAAATCCAAGCCTCATGCTCATATTGCCGGCCTATCTATCCTATTTTGTTTCTAGAGGTATATCCCTTCATTTAAAAGTTCATATCCTCCATCTTCTGAGCAGGACTCTCTTCATTCATTTCTTCGTTCTTGACTTCATCCGTTCCTTCAGCCTTCAGTTCATCCTTTACTCCATCCTTGCCTTCATTCTTCACATTCTTGAAGCTCAAGGTAGACTGCCTCATATTCCCACCTTTCCTTTTGCCTGTCCGCTTGACCAAGTGGTCAATCACACATCCTTGGCTCCATCCTTCACTGTTTTCCCCAGTAATGGCACGGCATCGGGGACAAGACTTGCCATGACGAATAAAAAGCTGGTGAAGGGAATACTTCAAATGGTCAGGAATCATCACTTCCAAATGGCTGAATGCTGTGATTTCGTTCACTTTCTCCGGGGGGACCCAACCAAGCCACTTGCTCAGCCGGAAAACATGTGTATCGACGGCAAAGCAAGGCCTCTGGAGACAGAATAATACGACGCAGGCAGCAGTTTTGACCCCTATTCCTGGAAATTTAACAAATTCCAGCATTGCTTCGTCTTTTGGTAATGCATGGAGATGGTTGAGTGAAAGGATATGCTCCTCATCTCTAATCGCCGTGCTTTTTTCAATTTCCTGCCCTGGTACAGCTGCATCAAAATTCAAAGGGAGGACGGATTCACTCCCGTTTGGTTCTTGTTGACTTTTTCGCAATGCATCCCATCTCTTTTGGTTCTGTTCATATACCATTTCCAGAATCTGCTTGATATATTTGCTTTTTGCTGCCCCAAGGCCACCGCACTTAGTTGCTTCATATATATCCTCCACAGGCGCCTGGCGAACATTATTCCAATCCACGCTTCCCTTTCCAATACCGTGCTGTAGGACACCGAATTTACGAACTAGTCCCTGAAATGCCATTGCTGAGTTGTTTCCTGTTGTTGCACCGCTTAAGAGCGTCCGAATCAAGGCGTCCAGGATACTCGGGACCTCTCCACATCCTGATACTGTCAATGATGGAGGGGGTATTGCCTTTGGCGCGTTGACCGTTCCATGTAAATCCGAGAGCAGCCTGTTTACTTCCTCACATTCTTCTGTTGTAGGCCGATCCCATTCTGGAAACGGACTTACTCCTGGCGTTAATCCGTAGGGCGCTTTTGGAATGCGACGGCGTTTCTGGGGACTGGAAGTGGTTTCAGGGGAGATGTCTTTGCCCCCTTCAGCTTGTTGGCTTGATAAATCCCGGGTTGACTGTGTTGTGGTGCCATTGCTATCTCTACCCACCTCGCTAGCTTGTACCTGGCCCAGGTTGTGAGGTAATTCATTAATATCTGGAAGTTGCTGTGTTTTCCTTGTTCTTGCGACATTTCTCCTCTTTATGGGAATATTGGTCCCATTAGTCCCTGCGGGGCGTCCACGCTTCTTTGCTGTTATCTTAAGTGTAACGTTATTCTGGGGGATTGCGCTTGTGTTCAGCTCTACTCCAGCTAGGATTTGTGTTGATGGCTGGGAAAGTATCCTATTTGCTTGTTGAGCAGTTAAAATAATTTGGGCCTCATCCATTGCTCGCCAGCTGGATGGGTTGCGCCAGCGAACGCCTTGATTCCACTCAATATTTCCTAGAATATTCCTGGAAAGGAACAATGTTACGTCTTTGTCCTTCCAACTGGGTCCAGATATGCTGTGATAAACCAGGGTAGATGATAAAGCAAGTTGTAGTACATTGTTATGAAATTTATATCCCAGCTCAACATCTTCAAGATGGCCAGTGACGGGAACCAGGGAATTAATTCTAGCAGTGATGGAAAGAACTCAGGCAGTGACTTGGTTGGTTGGACAGTGACGTGGTAAATAGGGCAAGCAAAGGTAAGTCTGGATAAAGCCACCCATGGTTCATGAATGGTAAACAAAGGCATAAAGAACTTTAACTTGCTAGGTCAGTCCTACTAATTGTTAGACATACACAAGCAGAGTTAGAAACAGAAGAGTTTTAAACATTGAAAGTTGTTGGTATTCTGGTATTCTTCTCTCTAATATGCATAGATAGGCCATGCGGTGGTCTGTAAACCATGATGTGATGTAAGTCATATTCAAATCTTGTGTGCCCTAGCTTTGAACAACCAACGCCATATGCAAAGGAGAAAAGATGTGAAACAAGTAAAAAGAAATCCTATCAAATCATCATCGTACGAATCGTGTTACTCTCTGCCCATGTTCCATTGTCCCTCCTCAAAGCGACAGAAGAAAGAGTCAAATTAACCTAGGAATAATCTCCCAAATTGTGAAGGCTTATATCCATGCGGTCCTTCACCTGGGGCATCATGTCTAGATCGTATGTTTGGGTCGCATGCGAGGTGAGCGGGGGGGTGACGGGTCTGGGAACCCCATTGCTATCCAAATGAACGCCATTCGCAGCGACTTGGAGATCACTATGGCTGGCAACACCATTGATGAGGGCAGTGCGAGCGGACTGCACGACCTTTAATTTGCGGCCTTCGCCTCGCATCTTTTCGAGATGTTCGAAATACCCTGGGGCAACAGGGGTGACGTATTTGCCGCAGAAAACACCCACTTCGAATTGGACGGGCTCTTTGTTGCCGTTCTCGATGGAGACTTCGCAGCAAGCGTCTTTGAGGTCGTCGAGGGTTTGGTAAATGACGGTGTCAGCACCGATATAGGTGGCAATGGATATAACGTCGCGTTCGTGGGCGACTAGTTCTTGAGGGGAGGCAAGATCGATGCCATAGATGTGGGCGTTGCTGTTAAGAGGATCATTAGGATGACTACGCCTAGTGATGATAAAGGAGAGGGACATGGGGGGATTTCTTACGTGATAGGAGGAGCACAGCTGGCAAGATGCACGGTTTTCGCGCCTGCTTCCCTGGCCATAGACACGATTTCTCGGCTAGTTGTACCACGGACAATACTATCATCAACCAAGAGAACATTGCGGCCCTGGAATTCGGAAGCCATAGCATTCAACTTGCGACGCACTCCCTTCTGTCTGGCTGTTTGCTCTGGCATGATAAAGGTCCTGAAGACATATCGGTTCTTGACAAAGCCTTGGCAATAGGGTTTATCGAGGAATCGTGCAACACTGGCGGCAGATGTATTAGACGTTTCGGGAACTGGGATCACGACGTCGATTTCTTCGATGGCCTTTGGGCCCAACACCTGACAGATTCTTTCGGCTAGCTTGTCTCCCATTCGCTGTCTGCTTCGATAGACGCTAATCCCATCGATGACAGAATCTGGACGAGCAAAGTAAACGTATTCGAAGATATCGGGGGCGTAATTCTTCTTGGGAGCGACCTGTCGGAAGACGGGTTCACACCCCTTTTGGATGATGACAGCTTCTCCAGGCTGAATATCACGGATGTTGGAAAACCCGAGCTGATCAAGAGCCACGGATTCGGAGGCCATCATGTAATCGAGGCCTGAACCGTTGCGGGATTGACGGGATCCAAGAACGAGTGGACGAATGCCGTACGAATCTCTGAACCCAAGCACGCCAAACCCAGCCAGCATGGCAGTGCAGGCCCATCCGCCTTCACATCGCTCGTACATGTTTCGAAGAGAATTGAAGATATCCTCATTGTTGACTCGAGCCTTCTTGGTCTCGTTGAGCTCATTGGCAAACACATTCAGCATCAGTTCACTATCGCTATCGGTGTTGATATGGCGATGGGCCTCGTAATCCAAGAAGGTCTTCAGTTCAGGAGCGTTGATCAAATTACCGTTATGGGCAAGACAAATGCCGTAGGGGCTGTTCACGTAGAAAGGTTGTGCTTCGGCGTTGGCACTGCTGCCGGCTGTAGGATATCTCAGATGGGCGATGCCCATGAAGCCAGGGAGATCGGCAATACGAGCACCATCATGGAAGACCTTAGCAGCCATTCCATTGCCTTTGCACTGAAAAATTCTTCCAGCAGAGGCACATGTGGAGATTCCACACGCGTCCTGGCCACGATGTTGCAAAAGGTACAGGGCTTCGTGCAGGTCAACACTGACACTGGTGTCTGCCGGGTCGGCGAGGATGAGAGCAAGTATTCCACACATATCTGGTTAATCTGTGCGATAACTAAGCAATGGGTGAACGCGACGAGTGGTTAGCAACACGATAAAGGTGCGGGGATGGAGGGGCATTTTATAAGCGTCAAGAACAAGTGAGCAGCAAGAATCAGTGGCATCGAATTCACTCAGGTAAAATTCAGTAGTCTAACATCCATAAATCGAAGTGTTGGATCATCACCAGGTGCTTTTTTGTCATAACAGAAACAGGACAGTGAAGAAAGCGGGAACTTACGCTCTTTGAACGGAAGATAGAATCACTTTTGCAAGTGAAAGGAAGAGGACAATGGAAGCCAGAACACAAAACACTTGTGTTATCTCATATGAGGACAGAACATCATAGAAAAAATACTCGTTAGTTAGAGGAGAAGTGAGGTGAGGACTTCGAAGTCAGCATTGCTGAAAGACCAGATGGATTTTCTCCATCTGTTGTATACAGGTATAAAATTTCTAAGTTGGGAGCTACCATTATTAAAGGGCGATGATGGGACAGGAAAGCCTTCGCCTGCCCGCGTTGCCCGGCCGCTAGACCTCTTTTTTAGTCTTTTTGCGTCCTTTCGTTCGCCTGTCGGGATTCCGAAATTTTTTTTTTACTCTTTATTTTTGCTTTTTCTTAGTTTTTCTGGGTTTGGCCCACTTGGTGGGCCAATCAATGATGCCAAACATTGGGATTATTAGGGCTTCATCGCAATTAGGGCTACTTGCACAGGATGTTGAGAGATGTTCAGGAGACTCACTTCAATTATAATATATCTCAAGCATTCTCGACCATTCTAGCATGTTAATCATTCTAGCAAGTTCAATCATGCTAAGAAATTAACCATTCTTGAATGGGCAGTGTTGTGAAATGAAAGAGTTGCCCTTGGAATAATAATGGCTGCACAACCAAAAGATGCCACCATTAGCAGAAGAAACACAGTCCTGCTTGGGAGTTTGTCCTCTCAAAGCTTTGTGTTATGGCTTCAACAGAGGATATATAAAGTCCCTGATGTCCTTTCTGTTGATAGCAGCCTGTTCTATCTCATAGGAATTACAGTACAAGTCTCTCTCAGAACAACTCTGGTTCTACCAATATTATCTATTTTTCCCCAGCAATATTGATCTAGAATATATTGTTTCTCTAATTTCCCCTGAGTTATTCTTTTTCTCGCAATTCTGTTTTTAAAAGATTTCCTTTCTTCCGCTACCATGGAGATGCGTAATATCATTGACCTCGAAATAGATTCAGCACCAGATACCTCGAGCCAGTCCAGTGTGACAGCAGGGAGAGACACCCCAGACTCAGAACCATCATTCCACGAGAATGACTTTATGTCAGATGAAGATTTTGACTTATATGTCACCGGGCTTGCGCTTTCAGCAACAATATCCAACCCACAGAGCGGCCTCCATCTACACAGTATCCCGAGGCAATCTATCCCAAAATACACCGCCCAAGGGCGGACCTTCACCCCTGGAAAATCTGTTGAACTAAACGATGGCACGTTTCTTAGGATAACTAAGTTACTAGAAGGCCAGGATGGTGTGGTCTTTTGTGGCCGTCGACTCGAACGACTAGAGACGATGGATAGCCTAATGCCAGACCGTCTGAACGAGTTGTGCTGGATAGTCGACCGCGGCGGTCAATACACTGATGACGAGATAGAGGTCCCCTTGGAGGACGTGAAGAGACTGCGTATCATCCGTCTTACCAACCGCCCATATACCCCAGAGTCCACCAACCAGTTTCAGTCTCTATCTGAATGCCGAGAGCAAGGTTATCTGTTCTGCCGGTTGAAGTACATTCGGACGTGGAACAACAAGAATAGGGTAGTGGAAGATGCAATTGAATACTTGGCTCCTGAGGAGTGTGTCGACAGCATTTCATCCAATGTTCTTCGCCAGAAATGGAGAGGAGAGAGAGGAGACAACCAATGCCACTATACTTTTGGGGATGGATTCTGTGGGGGAGGAGGGGTATCACGGGGGGCTGCGCAGGCCGGCTTACAACTATCATGGGCATTTGACCACAATGTAGCTGCGATGAATTCATACAGGCTGAATTTCCCAGATTCCATTGGCGAAACCTGTGATGTTGCTGACTTCCTCACTAATAGGCCTGAGGATGTACGAGTAGTTATCCTACATCTCTCTCCTCCATGCCAACCGTTCTCTCCTGCAAAGACAATTGCAGCAGCTACTGATGACGCGAATCAGGCATGCATCTTCTCAATCCACCAGCTACTAGAGCTGATCAAACCAAGGATAGTCACTATGGAAGAGACCTCAGGCTTAATAGAGAGGCATAAGGAATTCCTCTATGCCACTATTCACACTTTCGTTGAGCTTGGATATTCAGTACGGTGGAAAGTTCTGCAGAGTGAAGAATTTGGCGTTCCACAACGGAGAAAAAGGCTAATCATAATAGCCTCTGGGCCTGGAGAGACCCTGCCACCTTTTCCTCTCCCGACTCATGGCCCTTCCTCGAATAATCTCTCCCCTTATGTGACAATAATGGATGCGATTGGCGATATCCCGTCCAGTGCTCCCAATCATGACCTCGACCGCGCACAGAGATCCTTTTTTAGGCAGCCTTATGACCCTGATACGCTAGCAAAGACAATCACTTGTAATGGAGGTGATAATGTCCATCCTAGTGGCACAAGGACGTTCACTCATCGGGAGTTAGCCAGCCTACAAACGTTCCCAATAGAGCATCAATTCTGTGCGCCTGGAGTTATGAAGCAGATTGGAAACGCAGTACCACCAGTGTTGGCCAAGGCAATCTTTATGGAGGTTCTCAAATCGTTGAGGAGGACTGACGCGACGGTGATTGATTAAACAATGATTTAGAGTCCTGACCGACTACTATACCGAATATAGTGACTCGATTGGGTTTTTTTTCCTTCGTTTATCCGGCTAAGATGTTGTATCCTCGTTTTTACTTGTTAATATATCAGTGACATCTCGAAGTTCAGTTCACTCGATTCTCAATTCCGTTGATTCCCTAGTTTACTCTACTGTTAGTTTAACTATCTGGTGAAGCTCCACTGTGATGGGGACGGGCGGAAACTCTTTTCCTCGCCAAGCAAGAGCGAGGTAATAAAACGTGTATCAAGACGTACCGACGAGGGCAACTCGGCAAAAAAGCCAGCCTGGAGCCCGGTATCCGAGCCGTATCGGCCACACGTCGGTTAAAACCGGCAGGTCGTCGGAGCTTCAGGCGAGGGAAGACGAAGAAGAAGGAAAGAAACACACGGCTTGAATTGCTTCTTCTCACTCTTGCTGAACAGGCATCTTGGATTCTTTTCTTCTTTCTCTTCGTCCGTCCGTCCTTGCTTGTCCACTCTGAGTTTGATCACAATTGAAAAAGGTGAGTCGAGAACCCTGCTGTTATTTTTTTCTCTCTCTCTTATCTGATCTAATTTCATATTTGATCTCACATCTTTCCCTCGATCTGTTTCGCTTCTGGTTTTTGCTAGTCGATTGATCTCCTGTATTATTATCATTCAATTCTTGTTCTTCTGCTTGTTTTCCTCCTGTTATTAGTATTCAATTGCATGGTTCTTGATTTTAACTGAACGCAGCATAATTGACACACACCATGTCTGTCGCTAATCCAGTACTTCGGCGGCTATCTGCGCGGACCCCACGTTCGTTCTCCCTCAACCGTCTCACCACAACTTCAACCTCTTCTCTCCGACTCTCCTCCTCTGCATACACCTCTGCTCGTCAGCTCAGATCCGCCGCTCCCTTCTCAACCATGTCTGCTTTGAGATCTTCTGCTCCCCCACCCTCTGGGCCCAGAGAGTATGATCCCGAGATCGTGGATATGGCCAGCTACATCCACAACAAGAAGATCGACTCTGATCTCGCTGTACGGTTTTCCTTTCCCTCTCTCTCTCCCTTCCTATTTCTGTTTTCCTTCTTTCTTTCTTTCTTATACTGACTTTACTCACTGTAGTTCGATACTGCTCGATGGGTTTTCCTCGATACTCTAGGCTGCGGTTTGGAGGCATTGAAGTTCCAGGAATGCACCAAGCTCCTTGGACCTACTGTTCCTGGCACTATTGTTCCTAACGGAACCAAGGTCTTTGGAACCAATTATCAGCTCGATCCCGTTAATGGAGCTTTCAACATCGGTGCTATGATCCGATGGCTCGACTACAATGACTGCTGGTTGGCTGCCGAGTGGGGACATCCATCTGACAACTTGGGCGGTATCCTTGCTGTTGCTGACTGGATCTCTCGAACCAACCGTGCCGGTGGCTCATTGGGCAATGGCAAGATCCTCACTGTCCGTGATGTGCTCGAGGCCATGATCAAGGCCCACGAAATCCAGGGTGTCCTTGCTTTGGAAAACTCTTACAACAAGGTCGGTTTGGACCACGTTGTTCTCGTCAAGGTTGCTACTACCTCTGTAGTTGCCAAGATGATGGGATTGAATGAGGAGCAGACCCGCGACGCTATCACCCAGGCTTGGGTTGATGGCCAGAGCTTGAGAACCTACAGACACTCCCCCAACACCATGTCCCGCAAGTCGTGGGCTGCTGGTGATGCCTGCCAGCGTGCTGTCAACCTTGTCTTGAAGGTCCAGAAGGGCGAGAGCGGTGTCCCAACCGTCCTCTCCGCTCCAGTCTGGGGTTTCTATGATGTCCTCTTCAAGGGCAACAAGTTCCAGTTCCAGCGCCCATACGGAAGCTATGTCATGGAGAACGTTCTCTTCAAGGTCTCCTACCCAGCCGAGTTCCACTCCCAGACTGCCATTGAAGCCGCCACTAAGGTCAATGCCACTCTTGCAAAGATGGGCAAGTCCGCTAAGGACATCAAGGATGTCTCCATCCGAACCCACGAGGCCTGCATCCGCATCATCGACAAGCAGTTCAAGCCCATGGACAACTTTGCTGATCGTGACCACTGCATCCAGGTAAGCTCTTTTTCGTGTCTCATGATATTCAATGTTTTATTTGCTAACACTTTTTTTTTCTTTGTTATAGTACATGGTTTCCACCATGCTTGTCTTCAACCGCCTAGTCGCTACTGATTACACTGACGGCTCCGAGGCTGCCACCTCCGAACTCGTCGAATCTCTTCGCACTCGCATCAGCTGTGTTGAAGACCCACAGATGACCAAGGATTACCATGACCCAGCCCTCCGAACCATCCCCAATGCCCTCACCGTCACCTTGAATGACGGCACCGTTCTTGAGGAAGTTGTCGTTGATGCTCCTCTTGGTCACCGCCTCCGTCGCGAGGAGGCCAAGCCAGAGATCCTCGCCAAGTACAAGCGTCACCTCGAGGCTCACTACGATGCTGCTAAGGTTAAGCAGCTTGTTGAACTCGGTGTTGCCCAGAAGGACCTTGAGTCCATGGAGATCGACAAGTATGTTGATCTGTACGTTAAGCAGTAAATGGTGTTCTTTGTTTTATAGAATGTGGAGGGGAGCGTACGTACTAGATCAGCGCGAAGAAGCGGGATCAAAAAGCTGTTACACTAGTCGGGCCTGTTTAAATCCTGTTGTTCAAAAGGGGTGTTTGGGATGATGAAGTGATGCAGTGATTTCTTTTTATATACATATACGCATGCTAGATAGTGTACTCGTGCTTTTTTTTTAAAAAAAAGAAAATCATTCCTACAAGTTAACTAGTTATTGACTATTAACCATTAACTCACCTAACTATATTAATTTATAAGTATAAAAATGGCTTCAATTTAGTTCATCACTAGCTTCCATAAGAGGAAATAGAATTATCTTCTCCCCACGTGACGGTCCCAGGCCGAGCCTTTTCGGTAACTCTCTCTTTTTCTCTCTCTCTGGCCCCGTCGCGAAGCAGTGCGACAATTGCTTTGATCCCGACACAAAGGAGATCTTCCATGCTGTGTCAAGTAAGCAAGCTGATTTGCTGTTCCCTTCCACTCGTGGTGGTGGGTTGAACTATAATTAATATGTCTTTTGAATGATGTGTTCACCAAATGAACTAGCAGTTCATGTAGGAGAACATGCCGAGGTTTTCATCCCACCTCCCAAGGTAGTGCTTCGGCGGGTGGAGATGAGGGGAAAGAAGCCGCCAGCTCTGGGGAAATTGGCCAGCAATATCGACCGCGCATTTGCTGCCTAGTCTAAACCCATTGGTGCTGTCTCTACCTTAAAGGCCACAATAACCGGGGCCAAGTCATGGCAAGCTAAGAATCTGTTTCGGCCTGTCACCGAACTGGCCTGGTTTAATTTATTTACTTTCTGTCTTTCCTTCATATTTCTCCTGCCTGGGTTCTGTTCTTTTGAAATTGAATCTATTTTGTTTCTGTCTCGTGTCGAGGAGCACTGCACAGATACGATACGCTTCCAAAAGAATCCATCTTTCTTCACTTGCTACCTCCCACGACGTAGAATCTATCATTCCTTATAGCTTCTCTCTGCGATAAGATTGATACCATGGAAATCGGTAGGGACAAACAGCTCTGAATTCTATTGAATCAATGAATCAATTGATTGGAAATAAGAACATGAGACTGATGAGAATTGATTCTTTAGCTGCTGCCGTCGCCGGGGGCGCTACCTTGGCTGCCTACCTCGATGGAAAATATCAAATTGCTCAGGATATGTTGGCCATGTACAGGGTTCGAAAGAGTGAACGGTTTGCTATCTCTCGTGGTATGTTAACCGAAACAAGAGGAAGAAGAAGAAACAAGATACTTGTGTTGTCTTCCAATCTTACGTCCTGAAGAAATTGCTTGCAAAGGTGCTAATCTGTATGTAGCCACCACCGACCAAGTCAACCCCTGGAGCTTATTCGAAGAGAAGGTAGAAAAATATGAGGGCGCCAACTTGATCTGGTCCCGAGACAAGTGCTATTCATTCCGTGAATTCTATAATAGAGCAAATCAATATGGTCACTTCCTGCTCTCCCAAGGAGTGAAGCCTGGCCAACTCGTGGCTTTGTATCTCCAGAACTGCGCCGATTTCCCTGTCATCTGGATGGCTTTGTGGGGAATTGGATGTGCTCCCGCCCTTATTAACTACAACCTTGCCGGGCCAGCCCTTATACATTGTCTTAAGATGTGCGACGCCCAGGTACTCCTCGTCGACCCGGCAGAAGACTGCGCAGAGCGCATTCACAACCAGAGAGATCAAATCATCGATGAATTGAATATCAACCCCATTGTGCTGGACAAGGCCTTCGATCAGACTCTCAACACCTTCTCAATCGCTAGACCGGATGATTCCCTTCGTCGAGGAATGAAGAGTGACTTCCCTTCATGTCTCTTGTATACTAGTGGAACCACAGGCCTGCCAAAGGCTTCAGCTTACACCATGGGCCGTTTCAATGCTGGCTTGTTCACTCGTGTGTTGGGAGACAAGCCCCTCGAGGACCGCTGGTATAACTGCATGCCGTTCTACCATGGAACAGGTGGCATGATTCTCATGTTTGCCACAGTTCATGGTATATCCACCGCCGTCGCTAAGAAATTCAGTGTGACCAATTTCTGGAGAGACATCGTCGACTCCGACTCTACATTTTTCATGTATGTTGGAGAAATTGCCCGCTACCTCCTGGCTGCTCCTCCAGGCCCACTCGACAAAGCACACAAGATAAAATGCATGCACGGCAACGGTCTACGACCCGATGTATGGAACACGTTCTGCCAGCGCTTTAACATCCCTAGCGTGGGCGAATTCTTCAACAGCACCGAGGGTGTTTTTGCCCTATTCAACCACGATCACGGCCCTTACCGCGCCGCGTGCGTGGGTCACCACGGCGCCCTGATGCGCTGGCGCATGCGTAACACGTATATCCCTGTTCACATCGACCCCGACACAGGTGATATCTGGCGCGATCCAAAGACTGGATTTGGCAAACGCCTCCCCTATGAAGTGGGCGGTGAAATGGTGGTTGCAGTACCCACTGAGTCTGTATTCCAAGGCTATCATAAGAACCCCGAGGCCACAGAGAAGAAGTTCATCCGTAACCTTTTCAAGAAGGGTGATCTCTACTACCGATCTGGTGATGCTCTTCGCCGCACCCCAGATGGTCACTGGCACTTCCTTGACCGACTGGGCGACACTTTCCGCTGGAAGTCAGAGAACGTCTCCACCGCCGAAGTGTCTGTTGCATTAGGCGAGTATCCTGGCGTTCAGGACGCGAACGTTTATGGTGTCCTCGTCCCCAGTCATGAGGGACGAGCTGGATGTGCTGCGGTTATGATCGATCCTGCCGTGCGCAGCCAGTTCAACTGGGCTGATTTCCTGCGCCATGCACGCGAGAGGCTGCCCAAGTATGCCGTGCCATTGTTTATTCGCTTGGTCGATGGATTGTCGCACACTCACAATAACAAGCAGAGTAAGGTCGGATTGAGAGATGAAGGTATTGACCCTGATAAGACTGGCACCAAAGTGCCCGAGGGTGTGGCAGATCAGTTCCTCTGGGTAAAACCTGGTAGCGACACTTATGTGCCGTTCGGAAGGAAAGAGTTTGCTACCCTGGGCAGTCGTGACGTCAGGTTGTAAAGGGAGGACGGTGATGAGGTGAGGAGGTGAGGTTGAAGGCGGGGTGGTACGATATTCATTCTCTTGTATTGTTTCTTTTGGATATCATATACTGTTATTGTTTTGCTTGTTTTGAATATCAAAGTTGATTTTTTCTGTTTTTTTCCTCGGAGATTTACATGACTTCCAGCCGAATAGCTCCATAAAAAAATAAAAAAAAAACTCTTGTAGAAGTAGAACATAGAACAATAACATATTCCGCTGTATAAAGTAGCTATCTATACAAATTCTAAGCTCGTCTGGCATGCCAATGAACCTATCTTTTTTTTTGTTTTCGGCTTCTGCATTAAGCTCCAAACCTTATCAACCAACCTGTAAAAAAAATATCATCATCATATAATTATACCCAAGCACACTTGCTAATTGTATCTATCTTTTGCAACCCTTTCTAAACTCCAAGGCCTAGTGTCTAGGTTTTAATTCAAAGCAAGAAAATCGATTAAAAGTCTAGAGACGAAGGTCAGTATCCAATTATTCATACGATAGAAGACCAACCAAACTCACCGGATTCTGTGTTGCCTTCACCCATGCTCTTGTTAGAGCTGCTGCCGCTAAGGATGGAACCGATGATTCCATCGACGTAAGGAGCACCACTCCATTTCTGGTGCGTCAGCACATCGACGCCGAGTTCTTTCTCACGTTTCTGGACCAAGTTGACATAGGACAACATTCCATCTTCCTTGAATCCTCTTGAGAGTTCGGTGGTTATGGTGGCATTGGTATGAAGACCCGCCAGGGAGATAAGTTGCAAGACGAACCTGTCACAGAGAGAAATTAGTACACGACGCGACGGTTATTCTGTCAATCACTCGCTCTCTATCTAGTCTCGACTTACCCATGCTTAGCGAGATCCCAAATGAACGACTTCAAGCTTGCTTCGTCGAAACCTTGACCCATCCAGTTGAATGATGGGCTCAGGTTATAGACCAACTTCTTTCCAGGGAACTTTGCGCGGATTTCCCCTGCGAATTCGGCTGCCTTGGCGACGCTGGGGTCGCCGGTCTCAACCCAGAGTAAATCGGCATAGGGGGCGAAGTTAATGGCTCGTTTGGTGGCGGCGGCATTGCCAGCACGGTAGTGATAGAAGCCTTCGCGTGTTCGAGGAATATCCCATGACCAGAAGACTGGGGTCTTGGTGAATTTGTCTGCAAGCTCCCGTCGCTGAGATACAGACATATCCCTATTTTCTCGTACCTTGGCCTTGTATTCATTACGGACGGATTCCGGCGAACCCTCGGATATAAGGTGTTGCTCAACGGCTGAAAGGGATTGGTAAGTTAGTACCACAGAATAAGTAAAAAAGAAAAAATACTGAACGAGAAGCAATAGAACCATACCTTCATCAAAGGTTATTAGTTTATGGTTCTTAACCCACTGGGCCTCGAACTTGTCAATCTCTGGTCCAGAGGCACCCTCAATCTCCATTCTCTGGAGAGTTTCAGCAAGGGGCTCGGATGTCTCCGTTACACCGAGAATGAATTCATGGTCTCGCACATCTATGGTGCTGCTAAGTAGTTTACCACTTTCTGAATCAGTTCGGGCAATAAGCAAGTTCTCGGTGCCCATTAAATCCCATTGGAATCTGGTGGCGACTAATCTGTTAATGTGTTCGGCGATTGGGACAAGGACCTTGCCAGCCAGATGGCCACATTTCTTTCCACCGTGTAGTTGATCTTCGAAATGAACGGCAGCAGCCCCGTTTTCGGCGAAGAGTTTTGCGAGCTTCATGACGGCTGTCAAGCCTCCGTGTCTAACAAAGGGTATCAATTAAATATTCAAAAGAATTTGTGTCCGGGAGGCGGAAAACAAACATACCCTGTATCACCATCTGCTATGATCGGCCTCATGTAGTCGATATAAGGGGTTGATTTCCGTTCTTCTGGAGTCAACTTCCGCCTGGCGTCCCAATGCTTCCTGTCGTGCATGCTCTGGGCCTTGAAGAGACGTTGAACTTGGTTAGGGACAGTATTATAAGGGTAATCTCCGAAATCGGGCGAAACATCGTGGGTGGTGGTCAAGAGGGAGGAGCAAGCCCATCCAGAAATGTACAGGACTTCCTGGTTTGGGGCTTGCTGGGTCATCTGAACAGGATCAACAGCTCCGACTATTGTAAGAGGAATGTAAGCAACCATAGTATGGATCTTTTTCAACAATTCTTCTATTTTTTTCTTCTTTCCATACATTCAAATCAAGGGCAGGTTTAAATATGACGTACGTGTATGTATTGGCTTTCCTTCCGCGGCTCTCTGGTTCAACAAATCGAATAGCTTCCGGGCCATGAGGGAGCTTGGAAAGGTCTGCTGAAGGGATCCCCGTTTGGATACAACTGCTTCTGGGGTATAAGGCCGCTTGATGCCCTCGAAACGAGGCGATGCCCACCATTGCTTCACCTCGTTGACCTGCTGCTCATGCAAGGCATCTTCAGCAGCACCGGCTTTCTCGGCGGTGGAGAGGAGATGAAATGAATCGGAGGGCAAGGCGGAGGATACTGGGGGCTGTACAGGCTTTAACGGAGAGGTCATTCGAGCGGAAGTGCAGGAAAGGAGTCTAGTAGAGGAACGTGAGATGATGGGCTGAGGAGTCGCCAGTCGAGGGAGTCTGCGGGAGAGGTTTCGAATCATCATGTCGCAGCAACTTTGACGTCTCGCGACGTGCAAATTGACTAACTATCGTTAACTACAACCCAAGAGAGAATGAGAGCAGACGGTGGGTTGGTTTGTATGATGTATTGATATCTAATCAAGGTCTGCGACACGGAGCAGCACACTCCGTCCGCGAGAAGCTAAAGAGACTTTCTTTCCGTTGACACAATTTCTTATCTGATTGATGCTCGGCTCGCGCTCGGCTGTTGGCCCGCGGCTCGCTGGCCGGTTGTAAGCGGAAACCAGGGCCGACCAAGTCCCAACACATCTTGACCTTCGCTCTCTCTCTTAAGCCCCCATCTTAATTAACTCCCCGCGTCGAATTGAAAAATTCTTTCCTGTCTCTTATTAGTCTTCTTATTCTTCCCCTCCACCCGTGAAGCTCTCTTCTCTTCTCTGCTCTTCTTGCCTTGTCTGTTCTCCCCATATTGTCATCAACTTTAGCACACAATGTCTTTCACCGTCCGATCCACCAGACAGGCCCTGAGGGCTGCACAGGTATGGCAATTAATTTAAAATAAAATAGCTCTCCCAATTGATTATTTTTTTTTTTACTAATTCTCCCTTCTTGATATCTCTATAGAGATCTTCTCGCCAATTCCAAGTGCGAACTTACGCTTCTGCCGAGCCTGATCTCAAGACTGTTTTCAAGGATGCTATCCCAGCCAAGCGAGAGCTCCTCAAGCAGGTCAAGGCCCGTGCTGATGAGCCCATTGGCCAGGTCACAGTTGCCAGCGCCATGGGTGGCATGAGAGGTCTCAAGGCCATGGTCTGGGAAGGCTCCGTCTTGGACGCCAATGAGGGAATCCGCTTCCACGGCAAGACCATCAAGGACTGCCAGAATGAGTTGCCTAAGGGCACCACTGGAACTGAGATGCTTCCAGAAGCCATGTTCTGGCTCCTCCTTACCGGCCAGGTCCCATCTACTGCTCAGATCCGTGCCTTTTCTCGCGAATTGGCCGAGAAGTCTCACCTCCCCAAGCACATCCTTGACCTCGTCAAGTCTTTCCCAAAGAACATGCACCCAATGACCCAGCTGTCCGTTGCAGTCGCTGCATTGAACACCGAGTCCAAGTTCGCCGCGGCCTATGCCAATGGCATCAACAAGGCTGATTACTGGGAGCCAACCTTCGATGACAGCATCGCCCTTCTCGCCAAGATCCCTCGCATTGCAGCCCTAGTCTTCCGTCCAAATGAAGTCGATCAGGTCGGTGCCCAGGCTCTTGATGTCAACCAAGATTGGGCTTACAACTTTGCCGATCTGCTCGGAAAGGGCGGCAAGGAGCATGAGAGCTTCCACGACATTCTCCGTCTCTACCTTGCTCTTCACGGAGACCACGAGGGTGGAAACGTTTCCGCCCACGCCACCCACTTGGTCGGAAGTGCCCTTAGCGATCCCTTCCTCAGCTACAGCGCTGGTCTCCTTGGTCTTGCTGGACCTCTCCACGGTCTTGCTGCTCAGGAAGTCCTTCGCTGGATCCTTAACATGCAATCTAAGATTGGCAACAACTACTCTGACCAGGATGTCAAGGATTACCTCTGGTCTACCTTGAAGTCCGGCCAGGTCGTTCCTGGATACGGACACGGAGTTCTCAGGAAGCCTGATCCTCGATTCGAGGCCCTTATGGATTTCGCCAGCACTCGACCAGAAATCATGAGCAACCCCGTCTTCAGACTCGTGAAGAAGAACTCTGAAATTGCTCCAGGTGTCCTCACCGAGCACGGAAAGGTAAGATAAATCCATCCCACCAATATTTCCAAACATTTAGCTAAAGCAATATCCTTCTTTCTAGACCAAGAACCCTCACCCTAACGTTGACGCCGCTTCCGGTGTTCTCTTCCACCACTACGGATTCCAGGAGCCACTTTACTACACCGTCACCTTCGGTGTCAGCCGTGCCCTTGGTCCTCTTGCCCAGTTGATCTGGAGCAGAGCCCTTGGTCTCCCAATTGAGCGACCAAAGAGCATCAACCTCCAGGGCCTTCTTGACCTCACCAACAAGAAATAAATCAATCCATATCATGAACTAGGGTTGAATCGTCCAACGACCCCAACGGATATCCCCCGCGAGAAAGAAGCCATTTTCTAAATTTGTTTTCGGAGTCATTGTATATGGAATTGAATGTGAAAATGTTAAAATGCTGTTAAATACCGCACCGCTGGACCGTGAATTTGTCTTACTATGTTTGAACCTTAAATCGCCTGTTTAAAGTGATTTTACACAGCGATTGAAAAAATTGAGAACTTGTAAACTAGAATTTATTTACGTTGCCAGAGCTGTCTCTATATAGTTATATATATATATCTATATCTATATCTTTATCTTCATCTCTATCTCTTATTATCTCCTTACGACGGAGTAATTTCTTCGGCCACTCAAACGGAGAAAGAGCATCACGTGGGGCTACTTATCGATAACGACAAAAAAAATTTCAACGCTGAGTCAGCAGCCACCCAGATTGGGCTGAATTTAGTTTATTTCACCTTTAAAACTGGTTGGATTGCGAGCCTGATCAAGCTCCAGGAAAAAAAATTCGTCGTTCTTCGTTCTTCTAGATCGGTGGGTTTCTGGTTGGTTTCTGTTTCCTTCCTATATTAATGCTTTTTACCGTTGTGGTTTGAGCTCCTTTTCATTTTCTTTTTTTCTATTTGTTTTTAAAAAAAGTTAACAGATAATCCCCGAAACCCCTCATTCCGACTGGTTTTTGTCTTTTTTCGTTTAACTACCCCTTTTTCTTTTTTTCTTTTTTTTTTGGTTGATTGATATTATGCCCTTCATCGAAACCGCGGCTTCATCAGTTACGGGAACAACTGGTCCGATGATATCAAAGACTCCATCCGGGGTGGCACCCAGCGAAGCTGAGATCTCCTCCCTCCAACACACTATATTCGACGCCGAAACTTCCCAACAGTCTCTAGACGCTGCATATGCCCTAACAAACCTCCTCATATCCACGACAGGCGTGAAGGGCCTCCACGGATACAATCTCCTAAAGGAAATCAAGAAAGCTGCCACCGATAAGAAAAATGGAGCAAAGAGAGAAAGCTCTATGCTCATCCTCGGAGCATTGTTCGAGCGGTTCCCAGTCGAGAGCCCGTTAAGCGAGGTGGTTTTCCTTCTTGAAGATGGCGGGTTGTTGAAGCTTGCGCTGGATTGCTTAGCAGACAAAGGAACAGTGGTGAAGGAAGCTGCTCAGTATGCTGTCGATGCCTTGTTCATGTGTTTGAAGGAAGAGGCCTTGATCCACGCTTTTCTCCCGTCCTTGATGACATATCTTAGCAAACCTACTGGCAAATGGCAGGGCACCGTTGGCGCATACAAGTTGCTTGAGAAGATGTCCAAAAAGGCCGAGATGGGAACTGAAAGCAAGGAGAAGGAACAGTTGAAGGACCTATTGCGACTGGCTTTAGGCCAACGACTTAAAGATTTGATTCCTATCGTTGAATCCGGCATGCATGATCTAAAGGCGGAAGTTTCCAAGCAGGCTGTAAAGGCCATGTCCGCATTGGTTGCGCTTATCGATAACGATGATGTTGCTCCTCGCGTCCCGCTACTTCTCAAGACAATCGAGAAACCGTCCGTGGAAACTCTTCAGAAGGCTATCCATGCCCTTTCCCAAACCACTTTCGTGACTGAGGTCACCTCACCTGTTCTCGCCCTGCTCACGCCCCTCCTCGAGCGATCTCTCAATACCCCAACCACGTCTCAGGAGGTTCTCCGGGAGACTGTCGTTGTTGTTGAAAATCTCACCCGACTAGTACACAACCCGGTAGAGGCTAGAATATTTTTACCACAATTGAAACCAGGAGTTCAACAAGTCAAGAACAGGGCATCTCTACCCGAAGTGCGAGAACTGGCCACTCGGGCGTTTGACGTGATAGAAAAGGCCATGGGTGAAGATAATGAGTCGACTAAAGCAGCGACCGAAACTACAGTCGAAGAAGTTGCTATAGTGATTGAGCAAAAGCTGAAAGAAAGCGGTGGACTTGCCAAGTCTGAGGACCAGAAGTTTTGGGATATTAGCAAACAATACATTGCAAACCTGGTTCGAGAGGATGTCAATTGCCGTTTACTTGACCGCATCCCAGCATGCTTAACTCCTTATATCCGCCCATTTGTTGCTGACGGGAAACAAGACGAAATTACTGCCGCCGTACAGGCTCACTTTGTTAAGGAAGACGCCCGAAAGTTTGGCGTCCCACCCAAAGACGATGACGGAGAAATTGAAATTGTCAACGCCGACTTCTCGCTTGGGTATGGTGGTAGGTTGCTGCTGTCTCATGCAAATCTGAGACTTCTTAAAGGCCACCGCTACGGTCTTTGTGGTCGCAATGGTGTTGGAAAGTCTACTCTTATGCGAAGCATTGCAGAAGGCAAACTCGAAGGCTTTCCGTCAAAGGACGTACTCAAAACTTGCTTTGTCGAGCACAACCAAGGCGAAGATGCAGATTTGAGTGTGCTAGAATTCATCACCAAGGATCCAGAACTAGCGGGTGCTAGCTCAGACCAGATTTCAGAAGCTTTAAATGAGGTTGGCTTTACCCCCGGCCCCGAAGGTAGACAACAGCAGGCTGTTGGTTCCTTGTCTGGAGGATGGAAAATGAAGTTGGCCCTCGCAAAGGCAATGATTATGAAAGCGGACGTGCTCCTCCTCGACGAACCGACCAATCATTTGGATGTTGCCAATGTCAAATGGTTACAAGAATATTTGAAGCAACATACAGACATCACTAGTTTAATCGTTAGTCACGACTCCGGCTTCTTGGATGAAGTATGCACGGATATATACCACTATGAGCAAAAGAAGCTTGTCGTCTATCGCGGGAATCTTGCAGCGTAAGTTTGAACCATCTTTTATCTATTCCTGCCACATTACTAACCAATGGTTACAGATTCGTGAAAGTAAAGCCAGAGGCAAAGACCTACTACACCCTGTCAGCAGCGAATGCAAACTTCAAATTCCCACCACCTGGAATATTAGCAGGCGTCAAGTCGAACACACGTACGATTCTACGAATGACCAATGTGTCATATACCTATCCTGGCTCTAGTAAACCATCCTTGACTGATGCAACCTGTTCACTCACCCTCTCCTCCCGAGTGGCCATTATCGGTGGAAACGGAGCTGGAAAATCTACCTTGATGAAGCTTCTGACTGGTGAAACCATTCCACAAACCGGAAAAGTTGAGAAACATCCCAACTTGCGTATTGGATACATCAAACAACATGCCCTCGAACACGTGGAGATGCACATGGAGAAAACACCCAATCAGTATCTGCAGTGGAGATACGCCAATGGAGATGACCGAGAAGTGCTCATGAAACAAACCCGTATCCTCACCGCTGAAGATCGAGCACAGATGGAAAAGCCTATCGATTTGGGGGATGGTAGCGGGCCCCGCAGACTCGAAGCCTTGATTGGAAGACAAAAATATAAGAAGACTTTCCAATACGAAGTGTAAGTTGACTTACCCCTTACATTGATGTGGTCTATCTAGAAACTAACCAACTCTCATAGGAAATGGGTTGCTATGCTCCCCAAATACAACTCCCAAGTATCCCGCGAGACACTCTTAGAATGGGGTTTCACCAAACTTATCCAGGAATTCGACGACCACGAGGCCTCCCGCGAAGGTCTTGGATACCGTATCCTGGAACCAAAGGTCATTTCCAAACACTTCGAAGACATCGGTCTCGACCCCGACATTGCCAATCACAATGAGATCTCCGGCCTCTCAGGTGGCCAGAAAGTCAAGGTCGTGCTGGCAGGCGCCATGTGGAACAACCCCCATCTCCTCGTTCTCGACGAACCTACCAATTTCTTAGATCGTGACTTCCTAGGCGGCCTGGCCGTTGCCATCCGCGAATTCAAGGGTGGCGTTGTCATGATTTCTCACAACGAGGAATTTGTGGGCGCTTTGTGTCCGGAGAAATGGTATGTCGAGAATGGTCAAATCACACGCAAGGACAACAAGGGAACTGTTATCTTGGACCGGTTCGAAGACCAGTCTCGTGCAGGTAGCGCGGTCGGGAGCAGTGTTGTTTCCAGTGCTACAGCCTCCGCGGTTAATTCGGGAGCTGAAGATGCTGGCGGCGATCTGAAGTTCAGGTCAAAGAAGAAGAAGAAGATGACGCGAGCGCAATTGAAAGATCGCGAGGTACGGAGAAGACTCAGGCACATCGAATGGCTTAACTCACCTCCTGGAACGCCACACCCACCTGACACAGATGACGAGGCATAGAGTACGGAGTACAGAGTACGTTGATGATATTGATACAAATTTATATTATGATCGATCTGTGATGGAAGATTGAAAAGTTTTTTATTTTATTTTATTTGTTTCTATTTTTGGCGGATTTCTGGCGTTGGGAACTTGTTTTCTTTTTTTTTTCTTTCTTAATATCATTGCGGTTATACATAGAATAGATTTATCGTGACTTTGACCATTCCGATTCATCCTTGCAAGTCAGACTAATATTAAAGTGAGGTACTTCCATAACATGAAAGGGCTAGTTAATAAAATAAGATCTTGCACATTTCTCCCGCGCGTATTTATTTATTTATTCGGTCCAATCACTTTCTTGACATCAAGTTCAACTCTACACCATCATTGACAGGATTTCCATGATCATGGGAGACGATATCAAGAGGTTGCATTGCATGTTGCATCCCATCATCCTCTTTCTTACCAGGAGTAGCGAGACACGGAGGAAGCCGTCGCTCATACCAAGACGCTCCTCTCCACGCCACGACACACATGGTTTGAATGTATCGACAAGCTGCATGGCACACAAGAGCACAAACCTTTTCAGGCTAACTAAACTAGTTAGCAAAATTCTGATCAGAGCAGGGATATGATGTCATGCCAGAGTTTTTTTTTTTTTTTTTTCTTTTTTTCTTCTTCTTTTCAGCCTCGGAAGATTTACTTGGTTCCACAGATCCCAAGAGATTCTACCACGGAAAAGGAGAAATTCATTCCAACTTGCCAACAAACTGGGTGGGACTCCCGACCATCTTCTGGATAAAAGGAACATGAAAAAGGGGATACAAAAAAAAAAGGGGGTGAGAGAGGGGAGGGGCATTCCTTCGGAGTGTATAGGGGAGGAGTAGGACAGAAATAACAAGCGAGAGCCAAAATGCTCGTAACCGTTGCTCGAGCCACGAATATATTCCGTATCGATAAGATACCGGAATGCTGCCTACGCGAGACTAGCGACACAAAATATTCTCCGTGCAACATAGTTTAAATTAAGCTCTGTCTACAGGCTTGTTGGAACAGCAGCTAAACCCTCATAGGGAAGTGGCATGTCTTGGATTCACTTGGATTCACTCTCTTCTGCTCGGCTGGGAACATGAGCTTGCATACGGAGAACTCCGTACGGGCCGTTTGACCATGCTCTCTCTCCCTCTCCCCACGCCACGGAGCACATGCTGATTATCGACCTGAATGCGGATTAGAAGCAGGGGGTCAGGACCGATCCAAAGCCCATCCATCATCTAGCGCGACTTGTCCGGAGTCTACGATGAAGTTCCGTACGTATCACGTCTGTATACCAATCAAGCTGTGGACCTGTCAAAACAAAAACAAAAAAAAAGAAAAGAATAAAAAATATGGGGGTGGCTTAAAATTTATGGCTGTAAATTTTTTTGGAAGGCTATCTTGTCCTTTATCTTCTATTCTAACTAACTATGTATGTCACTAATTGGCTTTGTTCCTTATTTTATAGGCTTGCTGAGACCCATACAAAACCCTAATACCATTCAGTACACACAAGATGAAGCCTGGCACCAGTCCTCTGGACCAGAAAACAACGAGGGACACTTGCCAGAGTTGGGAACAGTGTGGACCGCTATATGGGTCGAGAAGAATTCAAAATGACGGCCCATAGTTCAAAGTCAAGAAGCCAATTACATCACATCACCAAGAAATAAAAGAAATAAGGATGGCAAGTCTTCAATTCAGGGACAAGAAAAGTCTTTTTTTTCCTTGACTCTCCGGGATCATCCTCTCAAATCGGATATCATACGGCTTTGCTCTGTCAGAGAAAAAAGTAATAAAAAATATTGGAATTTCGAGCCATATTTATATATTTCAAGGCTCACCCCCTCCCTCAACGATCTACACCTTGCCTGCATCCTGTGGAAACTCTTTTTCTTCCAATCCATCCAAAAAACGCAAGGATCCGTTTCACCCCTGTCATATTTGTGGGCACCAACCATCGCTCCAGTCGACGTTTTGCTCCTCCGTAAGTCTTCCTATCGGCCATATCCCTGCCTTGGCCTCCTTGGTTCTTTTTTTTTTTTCATATTTAGTTTTTTTTATTTTATTTTATTTATATACTTAATATCACGTTCACTCCGTCCTTCCCATCCTCAAAAAGCGTCGTGTGACCCGAGCGAATCTCAGCGGTCAACGAATTTCTTTTTATTTCCTCCCGTTCTTTCATCTCTTGTCGACCGTTTTCTTTGTACAACAAGCTTAACGTCCTCGACCATAGGAATTTAGTTAATTGTTTTAAACAAGAAACAGTCTTACTGTTAATCGCTGCTCTGATCTCTGGTATTTCAAAATATACAGTGGTTGTCTCGAAACCGCTCGCCAGTAGCGACTATACTATCTTGACTCCCAAACGCGACATCATTATGGGAGGTATCCAGTAAATCACATATTATTAAACCCTCGAAGTGCGTCCGCCATCCATTTCTTTGTGACGACTTAATCCGATATTGATACTCGATCTGTTCAGTTCCACTCTGGTGATTCCCTATCGCCGGTTTTAAACCTCACAGTGCCTCATTAAATTGTTACATCCGTGACAATCGATTGTAGGCCATCGGCTCGATTGTATATAGCCAATCTTCTTCTCGGAACCTCTACACCTAAAAAATAACAAGGAAGGAAGGAGATCCATCATGGAGAACGAGAAAGCTATCCCCGAAAGGAGGAGCGGGTCCCTATCTTCAGGGCGTGATACGGAATCTCTCGATGCAGATGCTGCGAAACTTGCCGCCATGGGCTACACACAAGACATGAAGCGAAAATTCTCTGTACTGTCTCTTCTAGCTGTAGGATTTTCTCTCACGAATTCGTGGTTTGGTATATCCGCCTCGTTGATTACCGGTATCAATTCTGGAGGTGCCGTTCTGACCGTTTATGGAATCCCCTGGATTGCATGTATATCGACTGCCGTGGCGATTACTCTCTCCGAACTTGCTAGTGCTATGCCCAACGCTGGAGGCCAATACTTCTGGGCGAATGAACTGGCTCCCAAAAAATATGCAAATTTCGTTTCGTACCTTACCGGATGGTTTGGCTGGGCTGGTAGCATTTTCACCTGTGCCAGTGTGGCCCTAGGCCTTGGAGGAGCAGTTGTTGGCATGTGGCAGATGGGGCACCCTGACTTGTAAGTTGAACTGTTTTGCTGAAATTATCGACCCGTCGACTAGATATGACGGATCGAGTTGCTAAATTGAATCAATAAATAGTGTAATCAAACCATGGCATACCGTTGTTGCCTACCAAGTCATCAATATCTTCGCCTACTTCTTCAACTGCTATGGAAAATTGCTTCCAAAAATTGCAACTGTGACGTTTTACATCTCCCTGATCTCCTTTTTCGTCATCCTTATCACCGTGCCAGCCAAAGCCCCAACACACCAGGATGCTAAATTCGTCTTTGCCACGTTCATCAATTCCACTGGCTGGAAACAGGATGGGATCGCTTATCTCGTAGGTTTGATTAACGTGAATTGGGTTTTTGCCTGCCTCGACGCAGCAACTCACATGGCCGAGGAAGTCGCTCAACCGGAACGCTCGATCCCTTTCGCTATTATGGGAACCGTTGCAATTGGCTTCGTCACTGCTTGGTTCTATGTCATTTCCATGTTTTTCAGCTTGAACGACTTTGAGACGATCCTCAACTCGCCCACAGGAGTACCAATTCTCGAGCTATACTACCAAGCACTAGGCAGCAAGACTGGTGCCATTGTGCTCGAATCTCTAGTCCTAGCTACAGGAATGGGATGTCAAATCGCATGCCAAACCTGGCAATCGAGGCTCTGTTGGTCGTTTGCTCGTGATCGCGGTCTCCCATTTCACAAGTGGCTCTCTCAGATCCATCCTGTTCTCGACGTCCCGTGGATGGCACATACATTCAGCTCCATTATCGTTGGCCTCGTAGGTCTTTTGTATCTTGGGTCTTCAACTGCATTCAACAGTATGGCAACGGCATGCATCGTGCTGTTGTACGTGTCGTATATTATCCCAGTCATCTGTCTCCTGATCAAGGGACGAGACAATATCCACCACGGCCCCTTTTGGCTGGGTAAGGTCGGATTAGCCTCTAATATCATCTTGATTCTATGGACCGTATTCACCATTATCATGTACTCGTTCCCTGCGATTCAACCAGTTACTGCAGCATGTAAGTTCGATCTCCCTTGTCGTCGCATTAAACTAGGATTTGCATACCCTGCATACCTTAAGCGTTATAAGCATTTGATGGTGGCTAATTAACCTTTTTCTTCATGCACAGCTATGAATTACGTCTCCGTGGTGTATTTTGTCGTCATCGTCTTGATCATTGCTGATTGGTTCCTACGCGGCAAACGGGAATATCGCGGCCAGACAGCCCGCCATGAAGAAGCTGAGCAGCTGAACCGCCGCACCGACGTGGTTGAGACAAAATAGCTTCATGTATAACGGCCTATAATATATTTATGTACATAATTTAATCATACAAGGCAATAAATAGTTAACTACCGCATTTTCTTAGCTTTTGAACTGGTCTTAAGGGTATTACTATTACTTTAATTAAACGATGGGTGATCGTATTCTTCGCAGTGGAAAGAAACCCCCAATATCTCATCTTCGTAATCCGTTGTCATCCCCATTTGGTTGACGAGTGTGCTTTCGGAATATTTTACGGTGTTTTTTCTACTCCTCAATGATCAAGATAACGAAAGGAACTTTAATATCCATTTCTAGCAACTCATTGGGCTAGTTTTGGAAAATAATCGTAACGGATTATGGATGGTTTCTGAAATATTGAAATTTCTGGTCAAACAGCTATTCAACTTGATCAGGAATTCCTGTCAACAAAACATAGAAAAAACTTTCCCTGTCCTACTTTGCACTGCTTTCTACTCGCCAGGGAAACCAGCCCTGAGGTTATCATAAACGGAATCGGGGTAGTTCAGTTCGTTTTCTCTCTGCTCCAGACCCTGTGCGTTGAAAATATCGTAGACCTACATCATAGATATCGTTAGAACGGAATACCACCAGAATAGATGAATCAAAGAGGGTAGGGTGAGCAAAAGACGTACAGCAGTAACACGGCTGGTAGGACCGGCTACATCACCAGTGCTATCCCACCACATAGAACCACCCATACCCTTGGAGACAACATAGTTTGCCTTCAGTTTGGCATTGGATAGAGTATCGTAGCTAACCATCACGCGCGTGGCCTTATCGTAGCTATATGAGGCACCAATTTCTGGAAGATCGATAATCTCTGGAGCAGCACTAGCACTGCTGGTGTCTACGGCGAGCTTATTGTTGAATGGTGTGCCTGGTCCGTTGGTGTTCTTGAACTGTGTTCCATATAAAGGCATTCCAAGGGTGATTTTGTTCAATGCAACACCTCGGGCAAGGTAGTCTGTGACAGTCCTCTCGCTATTGAATGGTGTGCTGGCAGGAGAAGTCTTAGATGCATACAAGTTTGAGGCATGTGCAGCAATCGTATCCCAGTCACCACTGTAATCGTAGGCCATGAGATTCCAGAAATCAAGGTGGGCATCCATTTCCTTTAGCTTCATCTTGCTATAGTGAGAGGAACCTAAACAAGCACGTATAAATTAGCCATTAGGCACTTAGCTGCAGCGATATCTGAGGGGACCCCTACCTGCTGGTGGAGCGAAAGTAAGAAGGAACTTCTTCCTGCCGGGCAGCTTTGCGGAGTAGGCATCCAGAGCCTAATGATATCTGATTAGAAACAGTTCATGATTCCAGAGAAAGAACGGCTGTTTTCCCACTCACCTCTCTAATTGCTTTCAAGAGCAAAACACAATCCTGGGGTTCAGTGCCATTTTCAGGGTACTATTGACATATCGGAAGTTAGATTCCCCTGATTTAAACGTCAAATTCCTGGTGTTGCTCCTTACCTCCCAATCAACATCGATACCATCAAATCCTAGATCTTTGAGCAACTTTACAGAGGTCTCTGCAAATTTAGCTCTACCAGCAGCAGTGCTAGCAGGCACCTTAAAGTGAGAAGAATATGTCCAGCCTCCAATTGACAGCAGAGTCTTCATGTTTCGATTCTTTTTCTTGAGCAGGAACAATTGTTTCAGGCACCCATATACATTGTTTCCAGCCTCATTTTTATCGGTGGGATATTTGTTCTGAAGATCGGCCCAGGGGTCCGAAAGGAAGACTTCACCAGTTGCACGGACATCAGCGAAGGCATACAGAACGTGTGTGTATTTCTTCGCATCCAAATTTTGGGGATTATGAGGGGGGTTGTTATAAATCGCCTAATTGACGATCAGCACTCATGTAAACCGCCTATTAGGCAACATGAGGAATAAATAGTTCAAAAGTTCATACCCAATTTGTATAGTACTGTACGGTCCTTAGGTTTCCGGCGCTGCGAGCCTCAATTCCACTGCTGGTTTCGACTTCATTGGGGATAGTTGCCGCATTGGCAAGGCAGCTAAGGCCTAGTGCAATTCCTACTGAGAACCGCATATTTGATGATATCTGATAGCTCAAGAACAAAAAGGTTCCCTAGCGTCAAAAGAGTACCCTCGCAGAACGAAGGGAAGGTCCAACTTATATTGCTCTTCAAGCTGCAGCAATTCGGTAAGGGACATGATGGAAAGATACATCGTTGCATCGGGATCGTTCGATCTGTTCCTGACCATGGTTGGTTTCGAGTTGCATTCTGCAACCTAGACGGTAGTCATGCGAGAAAGCCCATAAGGGGTCTGCCGCCGGTGCACTGGCCATGACGATCATCCAATGTAACCTTGAAATGTATTCATGGGGAAATGGAGTTAATCCTTGTTTCAGGAAGGCTTATATGAACAGATCTGATGACGGGTGTGCGGACCGCTCTAACAGACTCATTTCCGATATGTAGAGATCCGAAGCAAATCAGGAACTGTACTGATTTCCAGTGTAAGATGAAACAGTAGAAACAGGATATCGTTTAATCATCACAGCGACATTGAAGACTAGGCGGTTTGTGCATATATTTTCCGGCTAAGACAAGGTATTTTCCCGACGACCAAAATGCTGCTACTACCCGGAAAATCCTGCACGGGAAGCCGAACAATTCGGGAGATGGAAACATGATCCAGATCCATTGGAATCATCTTGAAACCGACGATCATTTTTTTAAGCTTTTCGACCCCTGAGTTGACCCTGGCACTGAGTGAGGGGACCCGATTTTGAATGAGAAGATTATGGTGGCAGCATCGTTGAAACCTGAAATAGGCAAAGCATCTTTTTCGGCCATGCGTGAGTTGGGCGGAGAAAATAATGAACGAAATATTGTCTGAACGGTCCCATCGATTCGTTTGACTGACTAGCAGGCTCTTGTGGAGGGTTACCTCGAATACTCACGATATAGTCATCGGCATAGGATACCGGTAAGAAAGAAGATATGCTCTTAAGTGCTCGTCTGATATGCTTATCGGCATAGGATACCGGGAAGACCCATATAAAGAAAAGAAGACAGAATAGAAATCCGGCAGCCCGCCCATCCCTGATAATGCAGGAATGTGGTATTCGAGGACCGAAAGTAGGTTCGTCTTTCAGTTCAAACTTAGGATGACGTGGGGGATCTACATGGGTTGTCATCATAGATATTAGACTCTGGATACAAATAAGAAAAGCTTGAATACAAATAAGAGATCGCGATAGGAAATAAAATTGCATGGTTTCTATCTCCATCCGCCCAGTCGCAACATTAAGGGTCAAAGGGTAACTAACTATTAAAAGTCCCAGGCCACAATAAACAGTTTAGCTAACTAGCATTTGAATAAGGGATATGAAAGAATTTTGGCATCGATACAAAGGGAGTAATAATATGGTATATTCGTTTGCAATGTTGCGGATACGAGAACTAGTAGTATGCATTGGTGATTCATCTGGCTCTTACGGGATGTGATACAGGATGGAGAATATGAGATTAGGGATATAGTTGACTGTTGGTCAGATAGCCCTAACCCGAGGTAGTTTCTTCATGCCAGTCCCCGTTCCCAAAAAAGATGCAATCCACAGGCACACTTTTTAGTACAATTTCCAGCAATTTCAGGATTTCCGGCCCCGGAAAGCGAAGTTGCGGGGATGAGAGAGTGCATTATTCAAGTGTGTGCTGATGACACACTCATTTGCTTGTTTCGGGACGTATTTGCAATAGTGTAGAACCAATGACCACCGCACGAAATGCCGCCCCGGTTGCTAGTAGTTTTATAACTAAGGAGTTCCGCTTCATATTCGATGAATTTTCCACGGCTGTGCGCTGGAAGTGTGTTTGGCGCAGGTTGCGGGACACTGGCCGGCCTCAGAGCAGTAGAGTCTTGCATTGCTGGACTGAGATGACTGTGCGCAAATAGTAAGGCTTGTACCGTCCCAGCAACCAGTAATACCGCGGCACATCTCTAAATCGGCAAGCGACACATGGAATTTGAAGTTCGCGATCGTGGTAATATTCTCCTTCTCTGTAGATATTCTTCTTATACTAAGCCCAATCGCTAACTAGTTAGTAAGTCTGGTGGAAATGATTTCGCTCTATAAAAATGTTCAAATGTATTAAAATCGAACGTCAAAGGCTAGTTCACATACAAGCTGTGTAATCGCTTGAGAAATAGAGAAAGATCAGCCCGGCTCCTACTAGGTATATATGAACGAGCCTTCTTTGTTATGTTGTCCAAGTTTCCGATTAGGCATAGCCTGGTTAAGCCATGAGACTGTATTTCCCTTAGCTATTTCCGAGCATTCCTTTGTCTAAGATAATGTTATAGGCTAACAAGATCCCTACCAAAGGATGCAACCTTCGAAGGGGAGCTCAAATCATTTTGCTGCTGGACAAAATACTCCAGTGAACAAAGCCAGGCCCGTCTTATCAGCCACTATAGCAAAAGCGAATGGTTTATCGAATATGAGATTGTTCGTGACAGGTTTGACTCTTCTTGTTAATACAGTTACAGTACACGCTGCTGCCCGTGTGCCTTGTTCGTCCAACGAGATCACGGTTCGATGTAGAATGGCCTGTACCAGATTTGAACCAGTAGCCAGATTCGGGAATTCCGTAGGAAGCTGGTAGCCGAGTTTTGAGAGGAGAGGAAGAATGTTTTTCTGGCTCGACATCTCCATTTTTGGGAACCCAAAATTATCAAAAGTTCTAGGCATAAAGTTAGCCAGGTGAGGTTGGACCGGCATTTGCGATAGAATGTCTTGCACAGATTTTCCCTCATGTGGAAGGTAGGCAATAAACGAAGTTACTGCAGCGGGTTGCGCCGCCTGGTACGGAAGCCTAACTGCCATGTAATTCGTTGTACGGTGCACTAAAATTTCTTCACGGCGTCGAAACATCATATCCACTTTGCTGGTAGTCGAGTCGTTGAGATGAAAGGGATAGTTGCGAATGGTGGAGGCGGGATTAAATTTATCCTTCCAAATGCCCTTGTATGCTAAGGTATTGATCAGAATAAGATGGGCGTTCGAAATCATGCTCGGTTGGAGCATATTTTGAATCATGTTGTTGGTATTATTAGCGATCCATGCATTGATGGTGTTCAGGCCATCTACCAGACGGGGAAATTCTTGGTTGATATGAATCGAAAACCGCTGAAGAAATTGGATATAGATTTCCCTGATCTCTACGTCCTTCTCTGCGAATATGGCATTGGCGGCCGATGTAGTGTCAGAGTAGGCAGCGAGTCCGAGAAAGACCTGATCGAGGCCCTCGACGGCATCAACCCCGAGCATATCGCACACCTTGTCGCATCCGACGTCCGCCGCACCGCCCGCCAACATAGCCAGAGCTATGCCAATGGAGGCAGAAGATATGGCGAAACCCCCGTCAGGAATCTGGACTTCGCATACATTTTGCAGCAGTTTCAACCCCATGGAGTTGATCGCTGCCGAAGATCGTGAGTTCGACATAATTTTGACCTGACCAACGGAAAATGACGGTAACTATCAAAATTAAAATGTCATGAATCAATTAATTTAATTGAACTGCAGTGCGCTTCAAGAGAGTTCAGTTTGGTAGAAAAGAGAAAGAAAACAAACACAGATTTGTCTCAAATCAGAAATTCGGCCTGATGAATACGAAGTCATGTGAGATTGATGTTTCTTTCTTCATCTCCGCTTTCAACTAATAATTAACTAGAGGAAGTTACAAGCTGAAGTTAGAAAGTTAAGTTATGCATTGGTATAAATACCCCTTATTTTGAGCTATTCGGCTTTACAAGGTCCCGAATATCTTGCATAAAACCCCCTCCTGGGAAGAGTTCTGACACTGAAGCACCAACACAATTCTTGTGATAGTACCTCAATACTATCTTCATTCCGCCATCCGTCTTGATCAACATTGCGAAGCCATAGAAGCCCAACTAACTAGTTTATGGAGTACGTCCCCTCTATTTATGCGTATGTCGGCATGGGTAACTACCCCTAGTTATGCCTATCCATGAAGATCTAATGGATCGCATCCGAAGCTCAGGGTGGGGTTAACATGGCCACATTTCTACGAACCAACCAGTGCCTCCCTCGATGTATAACTATGTCTTCTTGGCTGCCCAGCTTAACTTTTATCGCCTTGCCTCGATATCTTTTATTTTATTTTCCGGTGGTTTTCCATCCGCTTGGTGCAACTAAACATATCGCCGAGGCAACCAGAAGATCACCCCCGCCATCTTCAAATGAGGACAGTCCAGAATAAGAATTCTGTTTAGTTCTGGTGCTACCGGCTATGACGGGAATCGCCCTCCTCATGTACCCTTATATTGGTAATGGACTCCATCTCCATACCTCCGGGGTAACTGTAATGGTGCGCGGTTGCGGGGTATGCCTATTATTATTCTGAAGGCTTGTTGGATGTTCCGTCCTATTTAACAAAGGAGGTTTCCCCCTTGACTAGACTTCTCTATATTACCTTGTCGTGTCGCATCTTCTCTGTCCTCTCAGAATAACTCCTGCGGCTTATCGTGGTCATCCTATTACCTTGTTGTTGAACCATGGCTCCAGATATTAGTTCCATCCCGATAGTCGGGGCCACCGATGATGGACCGTATGAGATTGATAAGGAAGCCTTACTTGGCAGCTATCAGAGGAAGCTCAAAGTGCTTACCATTGGAGCCGGTGTCAGCGGGATAATGATGGCTTATAAGATCCAGAAGCACTGTAAGAATGTTGAGCATGTTGTGTACGAGAAAAACTCAGATATTGGTGGCACTTGGTTAGAAAATCGATACCCCAATTGTGCCTGTGATATCCCAAGCCATGCGTACATTTATAATTTTGCTCCTAATGTGAGTAACATATCGTCCTCCTTTCTTTAATTCTCTAGTCAGTATTGGATAGTTAATTTTCAATTTTATTCTACACAGCCCGAATGGCCAAATTTTTACTCCTATTCCCCTGATATCTGGGCTTATCTCAACCGCGTTTGTAAAACCTTCGACCTACGCAAATATATGACTTTCAGTACAGAGGTGATTGGAGCTTATTGGCAAGAGGATAAAGGTGAATGGAAGGTGTCCCTTCGTCAGACTGCCCCCGACGGAACAACCAAGGATATCGAGGAATCTTGCCATGTTCTCCTCAATGGAACCGGAATATTGAACAACTACAAATGGCCCGATCTTCCTGGAATGGAGAAATTTAAAGGAAAGGTATGGGCAATAATTCCAAGCAATTTTTTTCTTTTTTCTTTCTTTCTTTTTTATGCAACAAGAGCCTGACGGATAATTTATTCAAATAGATGATTCACACTGCAAGTTGGCCAAAGGAATACCAAGCAGAACAATGGAAAAATGATACAGTTGCAATAATTGGAAGCGGTGCGTCAAGCATCCAGGCTGTTCCTGGAATGCAACCCCATGTGAAACATATGGATATTTTCATTAGAACGGTAAGCAAAGTGTCGAGACACTGTGCATAGTAGAATCCAGCTGACTATTTCCTTTTAGGGTGTTTGGTTTGTTTCCATTGCTGGGAATGATGGGCTGAACAAAGCATATTCCGACGAAGAAAAAGCCAAGTTTAGAGCCAGCCCCGAGAAGCTGGTCGAGCACTCTAAATTCATTGAAAATCAAATTAACGGCAGGTGGGGAGCATTCTACAAAGATCCTGTGGTTCAGGGCCAGGCCCAGGATGCCCTCAAGAAGAGAATGGCGGAATGGATCAAAGATGAGCGGTTGCTCAAGGGTACGTGTTAGGTCCCCTTAAAATAATCTTTTTTATAGCTAGAGGCGGGGTTTTTTTAACATTCAGACGGTTTTCAGGCTATACGCCCAACTTCGGCGTCGGTTGTCGTCGAATTACCCCCGGAGATCCTTATATGAAAGCTATTCAGGAGCCAAACGTCGACGTTCACTTCACGCCTGTGACAGAAATTACCGAAGAGGGGTTGATTGGTGGAGACGGTATCGAAAGAAAGGTTGATACGATCGTCTGTGCTACTGGTTTCGATACATCTTATCGACCACGATTCCCGTTCATTGGGCAAGGAGGTGTTGATCTTCGTGATAAGTGGAAGGTGTGCCCAGAATCGTATCTCGGTCTGGCTGTTCCAGGGTAAGTATTGAACTGGAGAATTGCATTACAATGATTTGAATACCCCGCGTCGAGGGGTTAACTTTGGCCTCCACACAAGACTAATGAATCTATCTCCACAAATTTAGATTCCCGAACATGATGACCTTTATCGGACCCACATGGCCTGTTGAAAATGTGAGTTGTCTCATACATATCGCTCCCTTGTCCATAGGGTAGATTAGGTATTGACTATTGTGTGCATAGGGTTCTGTCATGGGTCCTCTTGTTGAGGTCGGTAATTATGCCGTTAAGATGATCCAGAAGATCCAAAACGAAAGAATCCACGCCCTCAGCCCTCGCCAGGATGTCACCGACGCCTTCAATGAGCACGCCCAGGAATGGGTCCAGCATACGGTTTGGGTTGATGACTGCCGAAGCTGGTATAAGAACAACGAAACCGGCCGTGTCAACGCTGTGTGGCCTGGCAGTTCAGAGCACTATATTGAGCTGGTCTCGACACCACGCTTTGAGGATTATAACATCACTTACCAGAACAAGAAGAACATGTGGAGTTTCTTAGGATTGGGCAAAGTTCCTGGTAATCTGGTCGTAGATGGAGATCATAGCCCATATCTTTCCGTGGATGTTATAGATCCCAAATGGCTGGAGGAGATCAGTGGTAATAAGAAGGAAGAAACTGCTCTTAAGAATTAGATTGATCTTCTTTGATATATATATTGGAATTGGAATCCATGGTGTCCTTCTTATTCATTATTGAATTCCACCTTTAGATCTTCATTTGTGTGGCAGTTCCCCGACATAGCCCAATGTGGTCTCAAATTAAATTTTCAAACCACCCATATAGCTTTGGAGACGGGAACAAGATATTCGTGAATGTAAGTTGCCGTCGCCGTGCTTTGTGTTATCCAAGGATGAATACTCTCAATGCAGCACAGGGTAGTAGGAGGTTGTCAGGTGTCTCACCTGGTTGGTACAACGCTTTCTCCCTCGAAATTGGGTACCATTCATGCGATCGACAATGCCTGAGAGGTAGTTCGCTCACGAAGACCCCATTCGTGTCTCATGTCCTTGTTAGTGTGTCCTTAACCAGGATCATCGCTGAACTGAGCATGGGTAACATTTCGACCTAAAAATTAACTATTTAAAAGTAAACCAACTTCTGCGTCATATCGTCATTAATTATTTCTCGAGGCACTATTATAAATATCAATATCATCGTCTGCGGCCCCCATCTAGTTGTTTATAAAACCATTTCTCGAATTTACTTTGACCAAACCAAGGAGAGAGAACAAATTTGGATATAATATAGATAGAAATCTCTCGGAAATATGAAGGCTGCTACTATCATCCTATCACTTTTCCCGTTCCTCGCGCTGGCAGCTCCGGAGCCACCGGGGCAAATCCAGCTCACAGCAGATTATCCAAATGATCCAGAAATCGATGGTTTGCGTATAAATGCCGCCGGAAGAGCTTTCTGGGTGGGTGGCAAAACCGCCTCATACTGTCCGATCCAAGTAGGAGACGCTTGTCCCCCAGGAGATGAAACTGTGATTGGTGGTTTACAATCCATGGTAGGTTTATCTTGTTTATTTTTTATTTTTTATATATATCCAGGACAAGAAAACTGACTGCGAAATCATTGTATCGTCAACAGTATGTCATGGTGCCAGGCGGCCAGCAGATATATGTCGAACCAAGTGGTGCACTGGGATTTACACAGGCCCATTCTGCATATATCCCGCCAGGCTCATACGTTGGTGGAATGACTTTTAAGTACCTCGACAACCATAACGACTGTGGTATATATTCATTCGAAGGCTGGGGAGCCAAGGGGTTGATGGCTTGTTATAATCGAGATCGTGGATTGCATCAGGTTTATGCGAATATTGCGAATGCAACGGTTCCCGACTGTAAACCCATCACAGCACTGGGATGTCGGTGGAACGGGTCTGGGTATGGAGCCTGGCAATATACGTAAATGAGAAAATCATTTTTATCTGGCAGCTCAATTGTTGATTTGGAGGAGAGAATAAACCATCTTACTAAATATAAGCATCTGTAAGCATTTATAGAGGATTGCTACGTTAACTTACGGAGTATATCAGTTCAGTTCAATCCATTAACTTAAGATGATTTGTTTATGGGCGGTGACTGGATCGGGATATTCTGCCAATCGGAATCAAGTCACGTGATTACGGGAAACTCACGTGTCAGCTGAGTCATGCACGAAATCCCGAGATCGGGAAGAACCGGAGCCACCAACCTGGACCTCGGGACAACAAATTATACGAACTAGATAGAGCATCAAGTTAAGTTAATACAACTAACAAAAAGAAAGAGAAGAAAAGAAAGTAGAAGAAAATAAAAGAAAATACAAGGAATAAACAGAGTAAAAGATTCTTCATCTGGAAATTCGAGATATTCGTTTATGCGATCTAGACTTGAATGGAAAAAGAGAATACTCCGAGCTTCGGAGTTAATGCGGGGAGCTCAACTCCAGACCAACCAACTTACTCCGTAAAATAAACTAACAAGAATAAAATAATAACTTCTGGGTCTGAATATAGAAAAGATCAGGTTGTGAAACCTGGAGAGAAATCCTCACAGAATCGGCCGAGACTACCCGATTATGGGGATTCTGTGTTCTTCCAAGCTATCGTCACAAGCTCCGCCTCTGCAAGTAGAAAGTTTCCTTGTCATTATAGCGACGAAGAACTAACTAAGTCTTCTCGACCGAGTCGAGGTGGCTTGATTCAGGATATCGAATCTTCCCCTCCTTGATGGTGTGTGACCGTATGCCTGCATGAAGGTGCTGGTGATTCACAAGCAAGCAACGAAAGATGTACGATATTTGTATAATATATTATATATCGGGCTTCTTCCGCAAGACCTTGAAAAACCTAATTAATAATGATAAACAAGGACGAAAGGAGCTTGATAAAAAAAAATGAAGAAATCTAGTTGGAGAAGCTAAGAATTAACATGTGCCGCGGTTCGGGACCCAGTATATGAGTCTGACGTTATAACATGGAAACACTAAATACATATATGTTATGGGGATCCCCATGTCTTCAATTCCAGAATATCTATCAACATAATCTATTTCTAAAAACTCACAGCTATTTTTTCTAGCCTTGTTCAGTTAAACACATTTATCTACAAAGACACAGACCTATCAAGGGGAAACAGAAAGAATGACTTCTGTTGAAACCCAACTCAAAGGCGTTGCCATTCTCGGCCCGCTCAATGAACAAACCCGTAAAATTCTCACCAAGGAAGCTTCTGCTTTTGTCGCCCTGCTCCATCGCACATTCAATGGCACACGAAAAGCCCTTCTCCAGCGACGCATAGAAAAACAGGCCGAGCTTGACCGAGGAGCGCTCCTTGACTTCCTGCCAGAGACCAAACACATTCGTGATAATGATGCATGGAAGGGAGCTCCCCCAGCCCCGGGATTGGTTGACCGCCGTGTAGAAATCACTGGCCCAACTGATAGGAAGATGGTTGTCAATGCCTTGAACTCTGAGGTCTGGACTTATATGGCTGATTTTGAAGGTAAGTCGAAACATATATTAACCGCCATTATCATACCTGATATATATATATATATATATATATTAACAAATGCAATATAGATTCAAGTGCCCCTACATGGGAGAACATGGTCAATGGACAGGTCAACCTTTACGATGCTATCCGCCGCCAGGTCGATTTCGTTCAGGGAGGAAAGGAATACAAGCTCCGCACTGACAAGAAACTACCCACTTTGATTGCCCGTGCCCGAGGCTGGCATCTCGATGAGAAACACTTCACCGTTGACGGTGAACCCGTTTCTGGCAGTCTGTTCGATTTCGGTCTTTATTTCTTCCACAATGCAAGAGAGCTGGTTCAAAGGGGAGCTGGTCCTTATTTCTATCTGCCAAAGATGGAATCGCATCTTGAGGCTCGTTTGTGGAATGATGCTTTCAACTTGGCACAGGATTATATTGGAATTCCTCGCGGAACTATCAGAGCCACTGTGTTGATCGAGACCATCAATGCTGCCTTTGAGATGGATGAGATCATTTATGAGCTCCGAGACCACAGCTCCGGCCTCAACTGTGGACGATGGGATTATATCTTCTCGTTCATCAAGAAATTCCGAAACAACCCCAACTTTGTTCTACCTGATCGTGCATCCGTGACTATGACTGTGCCATTCATGGCCTCGTACGTTCAGTTGTTGATCAAGACCTGCCACCGACGAGGTGTGCATGCCATGGTACGATTTCTTTTCCCGTCCCTCCTTATTTTTTTTTATCAGCCGAAATCAAATATTTGTAATGGTGAAACTAACTGGCAATAGGGTGGTATGGCTGCTCAAATCCCTATCAAGAACGACCCAGCAGCCAACGATGCTGCCATGGAGAGTGTTCGCGCCGATAAGTTACGCGAAGTACGTGCCGGCCACGACGGAACCTGGGTTGCCCACCCAGCCCTTGCTGCCATTGCATCCGACATCTTCAACGAACATATGCCAACACCCAACCAACTGTTTGTCCGACGAGAGGATGTTCACATTACTGCCAACGATCTCCTGAACACCAATGTTCCTGGAAGTATCACCGAGGAGGGTATCCGAAAGAACCTTAACATTGGCCTTTCGTACATGGAGGGATGGCTTCGTGGAGTTGGCTGTATCCCCATCAACAATCTCATGGTTAGTTCTCTCTTCTTTTTTTTTCTTTTTTACAGGCAGGAGGTTTTTGTTTTCTGGATAAGACACTGACATGTAATGAATTTGATTCTGTAGGAGGACGCTGCTACCGCAGAAGTCAGCCGCAGTCAGCTCTGGCAGTGGGCTAGACATAGTGTCCCTACTGCCGAGGGCAAGAAAGTCGACAAGGCATATGCACTCAAACTGCTCAAGGAGCAGGCAACCGAGCTTGCTTCCAAGGGTCCTAAGGGCAACAAGTACCAGCTTGCCGCCCGTTACTTCGCCGGCCAGGTTACCGGAGAAGATTATGCTGATTTCTTGACTTCGTACGTTTCAACTTCCATCTCACTGGTATTTTCCCTCCTTTGGATGTCTATAATTGCTAACTGTTATGATGTTGTAGGTTGTTGTACAACGAAATCTCAGCACCTGGAACCGCTGCTAAGCTCTAAACAAAAAGAATTTCCGTTTAACTGTACATGATATCAAAGGAACTGTTTATGAATATTTTGTAGTTATTGAATGATATTACATATAATAACTAACTCTCTCTTATTCGCTCTATATCCCTTAACCAATCGAGTTACTTGTTAACTAGTTAAGTTAATTAACTGTCCCTCAGCACTCCTATTAATAAGTTCCATCCCCATCCAAATATCCTCGTACTCGAATCGCAGGGGTGTCTGCCTATCATTTCATTCATTCCATCCAACCCCGCCCGTCGTGCATATTTCCTCCCGTGACCAGTGGCATGCATCTCTGGTCTAGATCGCAACTTTGCCAGATCACGGCTGAAAGGGGGGCGGGAGGGCGAGAACCACTCCTCCGCCGCTTCAGTCTACTAATGCTCCCCGGGTTTTGAAAAATTCCAGGCAGCACGGCCTTAGAATCTGACAGTTAACCATGAACATCAGCCAAGAAGAAGTTAACCACTTCGACAAGGGCACCTTTGAAAAGGGTAAATAGGAACATTTTCTTCTCCTCCATAACTATAATGTATAAAATCTATGTATAAAATCCTATGTATACGGCCCCTACCAACCATCTCCACTTCGCCAACGAAACTTAAGTCTAACAAAAAAAAATCCAGCCCTTCAAGCCCTCGACGAAGAAATTGGCAAAGATGAATTCATCATTGCTTTCGCCCCCATCAGGATGATTAGCGCAGGCGGATATCTAGCCCTCTCCTTACTCCGAAACCAGCTTTCTACCAGCGACATTGACTATATCATTGACCCCGAATGGGCTACGGACGATGATATCAGAGAACCCATTCGGAAAGGCATCACTGCAGTAGCCGATAGTCTAAAGCTCCCCAAAAATTGGCTGAACGATGACATGCACATATTCGTTACCGATGAGGGGAGAGAAAGGCTTTTCAAACAGGCCCAAGAGCAAGGTATCTATCTGTTCCGTGGGACAAATGTTGAAATCCTAGCCGCGCCTCTGAAGTGGGCGCTAGAACGCAAAATGAGACGAGTGCATTACAAGAATCGCGGACGAAAGTCTGAACCCGATCTGTGCGATTGTCTTGGACTGTTGAAATATCTCAAAGAACAAGCGGGATCTGAATTGGATCGGGAAGAAATTCGTACTCTCAACCTGAACGGATTTGACGTTCTCCCAGATCAACATACCATGTCTGCAATTGCTGCGGCATACCGCGAGAAGTATGGCGAAGAAATTTTTAAGGCTTGGTGACGAGTTATCTAGCTTGGATTTGATGCCCTTCATTCCCTATTTCTTAATATTTATTTTTTAATTCGTTTTCGGCTCAATTCTTTACCTTTTACTTTCGGTTACACCATAGAGTATTGAGATATGGAAGCTGGCGCCAGACATCTTTCTCCTCAAACTAAGGGTTGAAACCTACAGTATTCCTCTATGACCCGATGAACTTCCCCAGTTATTGTATAGCTTGGGTCCTCCGATGCCTCAGGTAAAGGAGTGTCCTTTGGCACGAACTCTCCTTATGCTAAGAACAAATGTCCTTCTTTGAGCGTTTGATGTTGACGATTATGAAGATTGAACAAATCCGGGATGTTTTCTCCCTTAATCAGATAGTATATAGCGAACCGGTATTAGTGATGATTTTTCTTTTCGCAAAGTCTTCCTCTAGCCCATTTTCCTCGAGCACCAGCTTATCACCATCATTAGTTTTATTATTTGCGGTGAAAGAAATCAGCATATGCGAAGCAAATAGAGGGAACATCCCTCGTCCAGGCTGGGCCATGGACTGGAGCGTTCTTAGCACAGGTTACGTGCTTTTAATTCGCCTCAGCCCTAAGCCCAATCGTCAGTTAAATACTGAAACTAAAGCGTCTGCAAAACAAGCCAAAATGGCGTAACGAATTATATCGGAATCTCGCGGATCTTCAACCTTGTGCAGCTCCCACCAGGTTTGATACCAGGGATATTCGGTTTCGCGGCCAATTGGAGCATATTCCAACATAATTGCCTCATATATTCGAGAAAGGGAGCGCCGGGAGGTATCTCGCCAGCACCACAAGGGTATAATTAATAGGATTAGCAGATTTGTATGTCATTTGTGCATCAGCGAAACGTCGCCCAGTATTTCCTGAGGGTACAATGACTTCGGCACCAAAAATCGCCATCGTGGGAGAGGGTTAAAAGGGTGTAAAAGGGTAAGGAACAGTTGATTAAGAGCACCTAGCCGACGATAGCTCCGTCGAATTCGGAATGGTGTTTCGATCTGGCGAATATGACGAATCCAGCGAAGGCCCACATGCCATGGGAATACGGGCTTCCGATGCGATATGCACTTTTTTGGCAGAGGGGTCAGCTCATTGCCACCACCGTGACATCAAACAATTAATCGATTTGCTTCCAAGGTTGATGTTGATTCACTGTCGCCAGCAACCGTGAGAAAGAACTAACTGAGGGCTGATCAGACAACAGCGAGGAAATTTGATCACGTGGTTTCCACCTTGGTTTGTTACAGGAGAGACGGATGATGGTCCAATGAGTTTGAAGATTTCACTTTCTTACAACCCTTCGATGGAGAATATTAAGTTAATATCCTTGGTTAAGATGCTATATCTCTCTATTTAGCCTGGATCCTTCAACACCCTGTCTCACCACCTTTTCCCCTTCCAATTCATCTAGATCCTCCAACCAATTGGCATCATCATGACAAATCCAGGTTTAAAAGGCAGTACTCCGTATTAACTGGACGAAATCGAGAGAGAAACCACAGAGTATATGACATTCAATCGCTGCTGATGATTATCTTCAAGGCCTTGTGATCGCCTGCATTTTTCAAGACTTCATATGCCTTGTCGCATTCATGAAACGCAAATCCTATTTTCTGATTAACTATCCGTGACAGCGTACAACAAGCCAAAATGCAGGGAAAAGAAACTTACTATGGGTAATCAACTTGCCCACATTCAATGTCTTCCCGAGGAAGAGTCTCAGCAGCATCGGGGTTGTTACGGCATCCACGAGTCTGGTTGTTATAGCTGCTCATTGTGTTATTTTGCGTCCATTTCACAGTTGGCAGTTTGGATAGCTCTGAAACTCACTTATATTTCGGTCCCATAATTTCTCTATGTGGAAGTCAACTTTCGTCCCATGCACCCCGACATTTGCAATTGCTCCTCCAGGAGCCACAAGCTCCTGGCATAACGCAAAAGTACCCGGAACCCCAACAGCTTCGATAACAGCATCAAATCCCCGTCCCTTTTCCGTTATGCCCAACAGCCTCTGTACGGCTTCAGGGTGTTTGGAATTAACCGTGTGGGTTGCGCCAAACTGACTTGCTGTCGCAAGTCGAGTATCGTCAATGTCAACAACTGCCATTACTGAAGGCGTGTAAAGCTGGGCTGTCAACATGGCCGATAGTCCCACGGCTCCAGCACCAATGACTACCACTGAGCTCCCTGGCTGGACTTTGCCATTAATTGTTCCGCATTCAAGGCCTGTCGGCAATGCGTCAGATAGCATTACAGCTTCCTGCAAATCCACGCCCTTAGGCAGCTTATACAGCGACGATGTGGCGTGTGGAACACGCACATATTCTGCTTGAACCCCGTCGATTGTGTTTCCTAGAATCCATCCACCGGTCTCGCAATGGGAACACATCCCTCTGCGGCAAAATGAGCAAGAGCCGCATGCCGAGATGCAAGAGATTAACACCGAATCCCCCACCTTTAGAGAAGGTACGCTGGCCCCAACCGCATCCACGACGCCTACTCCTTCGTGACCTAGTATTCGTCCAGGTTCAACCGTAGGTACATCACCTTTGATAATATGAAGGTCCGTTCCGCAGATGGATGTGTGTTTGACTCGAACGATTGCATCAGTTGCTAGCGATATAGCCGGTTTTGGCCTGTCTTCAATGGCAATTTTGCCCTTCCCATTATAGACTAGAGCCTTCATAGCCTTCTTGTGTATTTCTCGAAATTGGGAGTAGTAACCAGCACGTCGACTCGTAAAGCCGAAACGGATAACTTTCTGTGCTAGCATCTGGACGCTTGTCTATATAAATACTAAATTGAACCCCAAAAGCCATGACCAGCTGAGCTCCCTTTAATGCCAGCATGTTTCCAGATATGACGTCGTTCTCTTGAGCTATTGCTATCCGGCTACTCCGTAACTAGGTTTCGATGCTCCAATATCACTCTATAGTTTATTAGTACAGTTCGATTAAGCTTTAAATTGATTTAAATACTCTAGTACAAAAGGTAAATGCGGGCAAATTGAATGAAGATCGTGGGTCAAGGACTTCAAAATACCAGGGAAACGATGATACGTGCTGGGTCCAAGAAAACTCCTTCCACATATCAATACTAGAAAGAAACTCAAACAGGGTATACCAAGTATGTATGCACCACAAAAAGAGCAAAAGGGGAATAGAAGATTCAAAAAAGCCATCAATCATTTTACGTCTGGTGGTTTCCGTGCATACACTACAGTCCCAGGTATATATGCGTTTGCTTTATAGTCAAGTAACATCGCACGCATCTGTGCAAGAAATATTTGCGCACGTTCATACGGCCAGCCTAAAGCGGCGGTCAGAAGCCGCAGCATGTATCCTTCCACGCCATCATGCAATCGAACTTGATTCCACCGGCCTAGATCCCGTAGCTTTCGATCCTGGCTCCAACTAAATGGAATTAGTATTGAATTCCATTCGCAGTCATCGGGGGATTGGAAAGGGAAAAGAAAAGACTAGATATACCCATTCATAGGCCATTTGTATGCATATTCCACGACGTCTACGAAACCAGCCTTTTTCAGCCTGTCTTTGCTCTCTTTCCAGATGCTAAAGCTCTTCCCGAAAGCGGTTCCAGCCTCAACCACAGTCTGACCCCACCGTGTATAAAAATGATCAGGCCCCACGGTGTCATCGTCTGAGACTGGCTGGACAGAGTGCTCCACTATCTCGATGTATCCGCCCGGTTTTAAACACTGAAAACATTGCAGGAAGAATTCGTCCCAGTCGGGGATGCAGCCAAACATCTCGCGAATGTGGATCAAATCAAAGTGGTTGCGAGGGTAGGTCCATGGGAAGAGGTTCACGTCATCGACTTCGAATACGCAGTTCGGAGGAACGAAAGTAGGCTGTATGGGGGAAAGGTCGAACCCTGTTACTTTGGCACTGGGGTATTCATCTGCCATGTCGCTTTTTGCCATAGAACCAAATCAGCAATCCATCATCTTCAATTACGATCTTCGGGGGAAAAACTTCTTTTGTCTTCGCCCGACTTACATAGCCCATATGCCTGTTCCAGTTCCCACATCAAGAATTTCCTTTGCGTTACAACAACTTAATTAGCGCCTGTAAGGTAAGACAGACAAGGATTATCTCATGGCGCGGGGAAATCAAAGGGGGTACCTGAGGATGTGAGAGTGGTGCAAGATGCAGCTTCCCGTCTAATGTTAAGAGGTACATATGGTGCGCGAGATCCTGTTGGTTGTTCGCAACTTCGTCATTAGGGCCCTACAAAGAACCCGGATGTTATTTCAGTATTACCTTCCAAACATGGCAGACGTTTGAAACTCGATAGACAGCGATCTAATCTTTACTCACCCAGTAAGCGCCATCGCGATAGGAATGGTACCGTCGGCCATTCTCGAAACGATACTTAGTGATATACGACGACAAGGTCCTAGTATCATCGCCTATGAATGCCTCTCCTTCGGCCATGGAGTCCGAATAGGCCTCATCGAAGTCATCACTGTCCTCGTCGCGGGAAACTGGCTGGTCTGTAGATGTTGATGGGGAACTGAGGCCGGAGCTGGCCCCGAAACTAAAACCTGTACTGGCTGTTGCTGAGGAGGTGGTGAGCTCTGTATTGATACCGCCTGGGTGTGGAGAGGGCGGGCCGTCATCGTGGTTGCCAAGGGGTTGGCGTCGCTTGGGAGAGGTCATCATCGAAGGTTGTTGAAGGCGTAATTAGTGCCAGTTGATGATGTTCAAGAGGCAGGCCGTCTACATTTTAGAAGCGAAGAAAAGAGAAAAAGACGGGCGGATAGCGTGGAGTGACGATTTATGGGTTTATGGGTTCGGCGTCTGCGTCTGAATCTGGGTTGGAGAACCAGTAGCCATGTTCCGGAAGGCCATCCTAGTGTAACGGACCGGTCACCCTAGTCGCGAGTTCAAAAAAATATGAAAAAAAAGTCCCCTGGGGAAGAGGAAGGCAGGCTAAGAAGACTGTCCAATGAATTTCTTCCAGCTTGGTGCCATTTACTCCTTTCTGTTGCCGCAGACCCTCATCCAACACCCACCCTGTCTTAGGGGCTCGTGTTCACCAACCACACATATATTCGGACGACATACCCACAGAAAACTTTCCCGTGCGTTCCCTTTTCATGCATCGAAAGAACGACAAGGGCGGGAGGCGAATACTCCGTAGAAGCCCTCATATCCCTGTCAGCATGTACATATACACATAAGGAGTAGGAGTACGGACTAATTCATACAGATGTATCCATATCTGTCAGTGCCGGCCTAGGGAAACGGGAATCCTGGCTGGACAGGGGTATGCCTAAACGGCCATTTTTCCTGTCGAATGAAACCAACCCCAAAATAGTTTTAACTGCAAAGTAAACGTGATCCTGAGACCGGCATACTCCCATACATTGATATATGCGGGATGTGTCGTCATGTTTGCGTCCTTTCGGTTGAGTTTTCACTCAACAAGATGGAGTTTCCTGTTTGGGGGATGTTCTGGTATAAGATGGACTTATATCAACTCCTCCAGGTTAACCCTGGAAATGGCCTCTCGGATGTCTCCACTGACTAGAGAGGCCATTACATGCCACCAAACACGCAATCGCCTTCCTCGAGCCCGCAAAATCTCATTTTGCTTCAACAACCAAATGATCCCGCTTTTTTGATCCAATCCATCAACTCAGTAGCATTCTGTTAACATGGGTGATCACCGCGAGCACAAGGAAGAGATATATAGTCTCCAAACCCCAGATACATATTCCACAGTTATTGTAATTGGTGCAGGTATGATTTTGACTCCCTGACTCCCCCTTCCCTTGTACATTGTACATCCCTCTTCGAATCCACTAACAAGATTTCTCGGACACTAGGAAGTACTGGACTTGCCATTGCCCAAGGTTTTAAGAAGGTCTAATTCCCCATTTTATATAGCTGTTGAGTCAAGTAGATTTCTCCCTTTTTCAATTATATCAAATTATATCAAATTGACGCTTTCTGTTGTTTATCTTGCAGGCAGGCATATCATGTATAGTTTTCGAGAAACATGAAAGCCTCGACGCTCAAACCCGGGACTGGAATATGGGACTTCATTGGGGCACACCCGCGTTGAAAGCCTTGCTTGATGACGACATCTGGGGCCAAATTGAATCTGTCCATGTCGATCCTGGTACCCCTGTCGCTGAAAATGATACGCTGAGATTTATCAACGCCAGAACAGGAGGTCCAATGACGGGAATCCCGGTCTCGAAGTTCTATCGTTTACGCAGGGGCAAACTGCGCGCCCTTCTGAAGGCTGGAGTAGATATCCGGTATAGCAAGGCCCTAAAACATATCGCCTTCTCCAATGATGAGAATCAGCCAACCACAGTCCAATTTGCTGATGGGTCAAGCGCTTCTGCACGTTTCATCATTGCCGCCGACGGAGCTCGGTCAACTACACGTCAGATTCTTCTTGGGAATCCATTGGGCAATATTAGATGTCTTCCATATGTAGCAACCTTTGTGCAAGCCACGTACACGCCCGAACAGGCACGCTACCTGTGCAGCTTTCACCCTCTTTATCTAGCTGGTATTCACCCATCTGGATTCTTCTCCTTCTTTGGAATGCACCACGCCGAAGAACCAGACAAGCCAGAAACTTGGGTATTTTTCTTTTATATCTCATGGAAATCTAGCATAGAGGAGCAAGAAAAAACGGCGGGCTGGACCAGCAAGCAGCGTATGCGACAGTTGAAGGGAATGGCTAAAGATTTCTGTGATCCATGGAAGAGTGCCTTTGAATGGGTTCGGGACGACCAACCAGTTTGGCACATGGGATTAACGAGCTTTGATCCTGGGGTGGAAAGCAACCATTGGGATAATCACCAAGGGCGCGTAACTCTTGCTGGAGATGCTGCACATGCCATGACATATCAACGTGGTCAGGGGCTGAACCACTCAGTGACAGATGCGCGCAATATTGTGGCTACTATTCGCGACGTAATAGCAGGAAAGGGATCCCAAGCTGATGCTATTGTTGGTTATGAGGAAGAGATGATTGTGCGAGCTGGAGAAGAAGTTAGGCTGTCTAATCTCAACACTGAGATGCTCCATGACTGGGAACGAGTTCTAGCCTCACCAGTTTTAACCTCTGGGATGAAGCCAACTAACTAAGGGCTAGGGGGCAGAGAACTGTATTATCAATTGTTCACTACTTTCTTTTCCTTTCTCTTAAGTTTAATAAAGACCAGTCCGCCTAGAGTTCATTTGAGAAGGCTTTATCCCCTTGTAACCAGGCTTTTTATGAGATCAAGCTAGCTCTAGCATAAGGGGTTCAGCTAGGTAGAAAATAAGGAGTGGAGAGAAGCATAGTCTGTAGCCTTATACCTAGGCTGTAGTATGGGAGGGTAAAGAAATGCATAGCTCCTGGCCTTACACCTAAGTGGTAAATGATGGGTAAAGAATACATAGCCCCTGGCCTTAAACCTAGGCTGTAGTATGGAGGGGTAAAGACTTTTAGTGCCAACCCCTGTACAATATTTCTTTTTATGAATTTTAGATGGTTAACAAGATCTAATGGAATCACAGACCCAGTGAGAAAGATTTGTAGAATGTTTGTTATGCCCCATCTATTGATTGCATGCAAGTTAACCAATTGATATCAAACCCCATTCTAATTCTAAACTACAAGGGAAAATATACATACATTTGCAAAATGAAATGGAAGACAATGAAATTAATTAAAAGTAGCAGGTATGCAAGATGTGACACAGGATATCAGACAGGAGAAAGGTAATGGCGGACAAGAGTAGGTATGGGTGGGTAGAGCTTCCTAACCAGCTATGATGGCAAGGAAGAATATATCTTATTCATATACACCTAAGAGGTTAAGGCTGATATCCGCCATCAGTTATTTATTCGCTACCTCCTCGACCTTATGTACAACCGCTTTAGCAGCATCTGTGGCATCGTGTGTCATATCCTTCAAGGCTTCGGTGCTGGAGCCATCCACACTGCGTCGGTGGAGGAATATACGGGTAACCTGAGCAAAACCAAGACATCCGACGAAGAAGTTGACAGTTGCAAGGCTATATTCAAGTGGATTCTCAGTCAGCTGATTATTCTTTCGATCTTGAATGCTGTCTGTGATGGGCTGAGGATTGTGTGCGTGTTGTCGGTGTTGTAGTAATATCAACAGAATGTGTACGGGGAAGATGAGGCTCAAAAAACAGCACTTACAGAACATTTCTTGGTTTGATGATGAGACACCATCGGGTCCATATAGCGCCTGTACACATGAGAGCACCATTCTGAGTGAGGGAAAGCTTTTCTGCAGGTCGGGCCATATCAGAGAGCCCAGCCAGAACAAGAACCCACTACAAGAAGGAAATTCCGTTAGGTAACTGGTTCAGCCTATTTTATTGTTCGATTGTCGGGAATTGGTGTGTAAGTCAGGGTTGTATATCAAGGGGTACAACGAACCTTCATTACAGGGGCCCTATTTGTTATCAACGCATTAGTTAATTGGTCTCTATTAGAGCATTACCGTAAGATTGATCTTAAATTGAGAATGGAAAAATTACCAAAAATGAACTGTCTTGATTCCGATGGGACTATTCAATGACCGCTGGAAGAAACTCTGCTGCTGAGTTGTGGATTCGGTGCTCTGGAATCGCCTGTTGCGCAGGACCTGTGATCGGAAGCGAGCGGTCGCATTTTGAAATGCATTCCTTGAATTCAGGAAGAAACGGAGGCCGATTCTCGAAGACATGATGAGAATAGATGTGTGACTCGGTTGTCGCAGACAGACGGAGTGTTGGGAAGAATGACAGGAACACGGATGGTGCGGAAGGGCGAGTCAATTCCAATTCGTCTCTCTATATGATAAATGAAACGAGAGTGTGTCTGCTCTTCTATCTTCAATTAGATCTTCCGTTTTTCAGTTTTGCTTCTTCTTTTTGTATCTTCTTCTTCTTCAGCTTCTTCTCCTCCCCAACAAGATCTCCAAATGATTCAATAGAGAAGTGACGGTCACGTGCTTTGCTCCGATTCTCGCAGTATCTCCCACCAGCCAATCAGAGCCATGGATTACATATGAGTAAGCGGAGTCCACACGTGATCGTTGACCGGCTGACTAACCCTCTATCAATCGGTTCAAGACGAACAAGAGAAAGAGAGAAGAGAGAGAAGAGAGGAGAGAGCAGACAGACAGATCCAAAACACCAGCCCATTCCATTTACTCAACCGCTCAATCGAGCTCCAGTAGCCCGTCACTCCAATTTACGGACCGCAGACCGTCCCAACCGAGCGGAGATAACCCTCACCATGGCCTCCAGATACGCCTTCAACACAACAGTGAAGGAACTCCGGTTCCTGCTCTGCCATTCCTCTGCACACGGCGATGCTACAAGGTTGGTTGATTCCATAGCTTTTCCTCCTTTCCTATTGGTCTACTTAGGCCAATTGGTTATGTTTATATCGGAATGGGGGCTAATTCCGCGGAACCCAAACACAGAGCATTCCTAAAACGAGCTTATCCAACAATGAAGAAAAACAACCCCCACACACACATATTGATGCGAGAAGCATTGGATATAGAACCAAGGGTTTTTGCTAGATACGGTACGTGATGGATTCAAAACAATAGTCGACACTGATCAAACGCGGGGACGAACAAGCACTGATATTTGTCTGGTTTTATAGAGTTCGGGAAGGAGAAACAAGTACCACTATTAGGTAAAGCCATCCGTCCGAAGATGTCAAGCGTTATTTAGAACGTAACATGCTAATTATGCTTCTAGGATTAACGGACAAGGAGATCGAAGAAAAGGTCACAGGGCTAGTAAAGGAACAGCAATAATACGCCTTTATTTCATTTTGATTTTCTCTCTATATTCATTTTTGTTACGAGCAAAAGATTATTTTTATTATATTTCTTATTCCATGTACCTATATTGCCCACGAAAAGAGTACAATTGATACATTACCAGCCCAATATTTCCCCCCAAAAAAAAGAAAGAAAGAAAAGAAAGGAAAAGATACCAAATATCAGCAAGGTCAAATGCCTACATCATCGGGCAACGGAAGGCTCTCCAAACCGAAATTGCGCCCAACTCATACTCCCCTCTGGCATAGTCCAGAGCCTCTTTCCGTGATCAGTTCCCGCGGCTCCTGCACCCACATGTATGGGCAGCAAATGCTCCATACTCGGGTGCGCCTTTCTTGCATCACCCCGGTTCAACAATTTAGCCATGGCTGCCTGTCTACTCGCAGGTTCTGTCATGACAGCTTCCTTCAACGCCTCATCAAAACTAACGGCGTATGGCAACGGTTTCCCGTCTCCTTCAAAAACAAACCGTAGATCACGCAAGTTATGCACGGCCATTCCTGAAACGATGATCAGGATATTGTCATCGCGCAATTTCTGCACGGCTTGCCCCAGACGGTAATGCTGATCTGGGTCTTCAGTATCAAAGAGCGACACTTGTACAATGGGGACATTGAGCGGGTTCATTTTGGGTTCGAATGCTGTTATGATGATGTTGTTATTAAAGTAATTCAACTTCGGAGAAGGAGGAGGAAGAGGAAAAACTTACCACACTTGAAACTGCTCCAAACGCCGTGATCCAGGCCTCGTTTAACGCCTTCAGCTTTCATGCCCGCTTCTTGGATTAAGTCTATCACTTTTTGTGCTAATTCCTTGCTGCCGACATTTGGGTATGTCTCTTTGTAGTAATGCGACGGGAAGCCATAGAAGCTTTCAAAGAGCAAGAAGAAGAAAAAAAATTAAAAAAAGGAATGGTCTAAAAAGATGGGGGGCAAAAAAGGAGTATTCTCACTCACTCATATATCAAACTCTCCAGTTCCCCCTCATTTACCAACACAGTATCTGGTTTCCCTTGCCAATGGGCCGAAAACACCACCACAGCTCGTGGTTTCACTTTCGTTGTGATTTCATTGCCGATTTCCTGCAATTTTCTGTATGCAGGATGGTAAATGTCGTACATGATATTCGGCTATATCGCAATAGATCAGTATACCTTGTTCATAACTAACAAACGCTAATTGCCCCCTCCTTCTACACGATAATCTACTTACCCCGCCATGGCTTAGGAAATAGACGGGCGTTCTAGCCATCATGTGTGAGCTCCGGGATTGCTCGGGAAGTTTGGTATCGGAGTGTAGGGTATCAACAGTGGATATATGTCCAGTAAGGCGTGAAAGACCTCGAGCAGCTTGTTGATATAGTGTTGGTGCACGCATAAAAGACCATGCCACAATGGCTATAATAAGCGCGCAGATGGATATGGTATTGAGCAGCTTCTTTAGGGATGGAGTCTGGTGAGATTCTGTGGTGGAAGGAGTCTCGGGGAGGTTATGTTGGGGCATGGGAGGCAGATGAAGCCATTGGTCTAGTTAACTATCTGTTGAGTCCATTTTCCCGCGCAATAAAGACATCAAGCAAAGGCTTTATATATCCTTCGGATACTTTATAGATCAGCGAGTTACTTAACTTACATGAAAGTCGCGCTCGGAGAAACAAAAAAGCCCGAAGCGCGGAACGGGCCGGCTGATTAAGCCTGTTCGGCTTAAATTCCGCCCTCTTAATTAATTACTAAATTCTAGTAGAAAGTATTATTACCTGGTTATAGATCTGGGCAGAGGGAAGAAAGATGGTCTTGAAATGAGTGATTCATTACTTCTAATTGAATGCTAAATATGTTATAAACCGAGAATGAGAAGGAGAATAAGAGAAAGAAAGAAATAAAGTATATAAAATCCCACCAGGGGAAGGGATCTTTCATGCAACATTTATCCGGAACCTTCGTCAAACCAATCAATCATCAGGGGGAGATTTCTCTAGTCAATACTTTGCATAGAACTAAATTAGGGGGGAGGGGAAAGAAGAAAGAGGAAGAGGAAGAAAAGGTACAAGAAAGGGGGGCGGGTGAATTAAGAAAAAAGAGTCTTTTGTAGCTATAATTGTGACGAGATCATCATCACATCACGATACAATCGCCTTCATGCTTATTGACAGCCGATCGAGAAACTCGAGTCTTCTGCATTTTGGCACCTCCTCGACGAAGATCTTCCAGTCGTTCGCGAGCCTTTGCATGGTTTTGGGCTAAATCACAAACATCAATCAGTCAAATGGCGAACGAAGGAGAGTGATGTGTGGTGAGGTAGAAAAAGAAAGAAAAAAAGAGAAACTTACATGATGCTTTCCAATACCACCGCTTTGCATCCTCCATATTAGCAGGAACACCAATTCCAACTTCAGTAAAGTAGCCCATCGCATACTCGGCCTTCGCCAATCCAGCCAGAGCAGCTTTCCTCGCCCACAGATACGCTTCGGTGTCGCTCTGCTGGAGAATGCCTTCTGCTCCGGTCAAATACCACCCACTCAGCGATAACTCGCTCTGGTGTTCGCCCTGGGCAGCAGCCCGCGTATACCAAACGATACTCTGGCGCGGGTCGATAGGACATCCAAGCAAACCGTACTCACAAGCAGCCGCGAGACGGTATTGCGAGAACTTATAGCCCAACTCTGCAGCCTGGTGTAAGAGTTCCAGAGCATAATTCTCATCGCGGATGATGGCGTCGTTGCCCTGAGGGTTCTCGTATAGTAGTGCCAATTCGTGCAGGGCATGCGGGTTATCTGCATCGGCTCGTTCGGCAGCACGTTTCAACCAAGACAACGCCTCCCGTGGGTTTTTTGGCTGGCCCAAGAGTCCCTTCAACAGTATCATGCCCATCTTATACATGGCGGGAGGATCGCCTAGGGCGGCGGCACGTCTGTACCATTGTACCGCTTTGATAGGATCGCGTCGAGTTCCGCCGCCATTTTCCGGTCCCATTTCACAGCATACGGCCAGACGGTATGCAGATTCGGGATGACCCATCTTTGCGGCGGACTGGTACAAATTAAAGGCCTCTTTTGGGTTGGGTTCCAGCCCAAGTAAGCCCTGGCCATAACAGTCGGCCAGATAAAACATGGCAGGCGGATAACTGGCGCCGACAAGCTTCTTGACGGTCTTGTAAGCTTCCATAACATATCGTTCCCTATTTTTGTTTCGGGTTCTCGTGTCTGCCCGACCGTTTTCATCTATTAGATGAATCGATGCTTCAACGAGCTTCTTTACTAAGACAAGTTGAGCCTCTTGATCTGATGGGTTGTTCCGAACCACTTGTTGAATGTGTTGTAGTTCCTCAAACGTAATAACGCCAGCCTCCATGCCTGTGCCATCGTCGATTTGCGGGGGAACCGTAGATGCTGGTAGTTGCTGCTGGTTTGTATATTGTCGTATCGGTGGTGGTTTCTGGCCTTGTTCGATGCCTGGTCGGAACGGAGGGGGATGCTGAGGGAGAGCATCGGGATTTTGATATGCTGGATACTGCTCTTCCATTTGTCCCTGGCCTCCATACTGCATCTCATCATAGGGTTGTCTATTATCATACCCTTGAGGTGATCCGTAAGGATTTTGCGGGTGATTTTGTGGTGGGTGAGGAGGATATCCACCTCTCCCACCCCCAGCAAGTCCCGCGCTTGGGGTCATTACTCGATGATAAGGATCCCCAGGGCCTTGTGAATAAGGATTTTCATTATATCGCGGTGAAGTGGGAGTATCGTAATTGGCTTGATTGGCACCATAATTCTGTCGATCATTCTGCACTTGTGTGATTCCACCTGGGGGTTGATAGGCTTGATAAGCTGTATACGTAGGTTTGGATTGTTTTGAAGCGTCATTGTTGTGGCTGCTGTTGCTGTTATTACTGCTGGTGTTCCTGTTATTGTTGTTGCTCGACGTATCAAGGGGTATCAAGCTTTCTTCATGGGGGGTAGCGGCTGGACTGTCAGGCATTGCATTAAAGTTCGGCATATCTGGTTCATCATAGTAGTGTTTAAGTAAATCTTCGGTAGAGAGTTCATTGTCATCATTCGATTCGTCCACTGTTGGTTGGGAAGGTGCCTGCTGTCCACTTGACTGGCGCACCGGCTCTGGTCTCTGACCTGCAGCGGTACTCGGTCTGCTGGATGGACCAGAATGAGGGCCGACGCGCAGACCAGGACTGATTGGTGGTTCCTGCCAGATGGGTTTTCCGGGATATGAGGGCTTGTTTCCTGTCGCAGAGGGGCTAAGTGGAATAGCCGGACTTCTAATCGGTGGTACCAAGCGAGGACTTGATTCAGAGGAGTGAAGAGTAGGCTGACGAGTATCGATATTGGGGGGAACACCGTTCCGTCTCATGGATTGGATAGCCGGGGGTAAGCTCGGAAGCGGCTCTGAATGGTAGTCCAAGGGCCGTGGACGGGTCGAATTTGACGTATGTGGGCGTGCAATTGGTGGTTGCGCTCTATTAGAAGAATCACTGATATCAAGGGCTCCCATTTGTTTCTCGAAGCTCATGTCTATTGAATTACGACGGTTTTTCGGCGGAAAGGTTGGAAAAGGATTGTCCCATGCTCTATTATTTCCATTATTTCCGAGGGGAGATGAGGGGGAATTTGCATGCGGCGGCTCTACGCTAGGTGATTAGCATCATATTTATATTGTTCTTCTTTTTTTTTGATAAAATTTTTTATAAAAGGCTTACGTTGATTTGGATATTGTCGTAGAGGAGGCGGCGGCTGTCTAGGAGGAGGTTGTCTGCCACCAGGCTGAGGATATTGTTGTCCGTTAGGACTTCCATTGTTATATCCAGGGTGTGGTGGTGGAGGACCTCTCGGAGGCCTAGTAGGCGGAGGAAGGGGAAAGTTCATGGGTCGATTCCCTCGCCCGCCATAGGGATCTTGCTGGTTGAAGTCGCGACCATTATTATATCCGTCAGGATAACCGCCATATCCGTAATCAGGGCCACCCCTAGGATCTTGATTTCGGCCCTGGGGGGGACCGCGGGGTGGTTGTGGTCTATTATCACCGTATTGTCTTATCGGAGGAGGAGGGCCACCAGCACCAGGACCAGGACCAGGACCACGCTGTGGAGGAGGACGGGTTTGATATGCCATTATAATAAATAATACAAGATGCGAAAAAAAAAGCCCAAAAAAAAGAGAGAGAGAGTCAAAAGAAGGAAATCACAAAAATAAAAATAAAAATAAAAATCCACCGGCTAAGTAACTAGCCAGTGAATAGTTAAGTCCTTCTTGCAGGAGAATAAGGGAATAAGGAATAAGAGAAGAAGAATAAGAAGAAGTCAAGACGGAGTTAATCCATCGATCCGATATAAAATGCTTGTTTCAAGGCGGTTTCAGTGTTTGCGAGCCGCAACGAGTCAAGATGCAGGTCAAAAGAGCGTCGCAAAAAAGAACAGATCCAATCTTGATTCAGACCAGCTCAGAACTCTGAACTGAGTTCCAGAGTAGAGAGCACGCGCGAGAGAGAAAGAGAGAGAGAGAGAGAGAGACAGAGAGAGGGTGCGACGAGGCGGACCTGTGGATGGGAAATGAGTGACGCTAAAGGAAGTTTATCAACGAGCGAGACCGACCTTCGAACCCTCGTGGACTGGTCAGAAGGGAGACACTAGAGAGAGTGTGAGAGAAAAGAGTGGTGGGGTCTAGCCGCCTAAATAAAATAATTAACGAACAAGAACCAGAACCTGGACTGGACGGGCGGCGGTCCAGGGGAAAAGAAGTCCGATGGCTTGACAGGGGAATCTAACCCTCGTCGAAAGTATGTTGAAATGAGTATCAATCTAGTTAGTTAATACTCTCTCTCTAGTTATCTCTTGAATATCTAATAGTTGGTTATGTACGTATATTGAATGACGGTTAGAGTATTCACTGCGGGGTTATATACATAAATCATTGTATCGACAGTCGAGAGATCTTGTCAACAGCTGCAAGAAAGAAAAAAAACTCATCCTCTAGATAATATATTATAAACTAAACACGGAGTATGTAGATAGATTAGATACATACAGAGAGAATAATAAAGGCTGCATCGCCCTGTCGAAAAAATTCAATAGTTTGCTCATCCATGTTGCAGGGAAACTCTATTTGCAAACCCTCACAGCCTTAAGACCCCAGTATTAATTTAAGTGTGTAATTAATCCTTAACTAGCCCTTAACTAATCTTTAACCCACTCTTAACTTGAATCTTTAACTAACTCTTAACTAATTCTTAGCTAAGTTTAGTTAAGGATTTATGGAAGTAACTCTGACTAAGCGCCGCCATCCAATTCGCTGGTGATGCTGACTAGTTTCTAGTTAACAAATTATCGCGAACTGAGTTGAATGAGCTTCACAACTTGATCTGGAGGCTGGAATTGTATGCAGTCTCATATCCTCGCTCTACAATTGCCTAGCTTATCCCGGTCGCCATGGTGTCCGCTCGTGGTTATTTCAAGATGTTTGTTGGGTATGTCGTAACTAAACATTTTCACCCACTTCTATTCTCTATTCCTATCTCTATCATGCATCTGCTAGAAGTTTGAACGATGAATGAATGACCTTGCTCACTCTACCCTACTTTTCTAATATAGGTCCGCAGCCCTAATAATTGGCGGCCCTGCATTGGTGAACTACGTACGGCCGACAGAAGAGGAATTATTCCAGGTACTCACTCATCCATCCCCCGAAACCAGCAACACCACCTTCCTACATCCATGCCCGAGCTTCCAGTTTGCTAATCCACTATAAAATCGATCTAGAGATTCAACCCAGATTTACAAAAACGCAATCTAGCGATGCGCGATCAGCGGCAGCAAGAATACGAAGTTTTCGTCAACCACTTGAAAGAACATTCGAAGTCGGATAAGAACAGTATGTGTGGAGTAATATTCATATTCCGGCATATTTTCCCGCTTGCTAATATTTTGTTTGCTTTTCAAAAGTCTGGGTCGCTATGAAGGACGCAAAGGAGCAGCAGAAAAAATCAGCAGAAGTACCGCAGAACCAAAAGCAAGAATAAGCAAGACGTTTCGCACAGCTATCAAGTCGGGGGGTTTGGTAGCCTATTCTGACCCATCCGTTACCGAGATGCCATTCGGCGAATACCACAGAAGCAGGTTTTATCGAGGAGTTTTCGAAATCGGAAACAGCGGAATGTACAACTAGGTAGCATTGTATTATAGTATGAAAGGACACCACCCTTTCCGATATCCCTTTTTTTATGACGGGTTGGTGGGCATGGAGTTATATTTTTTTTTTTTGGGAATTTTATCTCGTTTTGAGGGTAACAACTGAATGATATATGTGATACAATATCTATGGAATTGAAAGCAACCCAGCATTTATAAAGACTATTCACAAATTTAATTGAAACACAGAGCATTGAATAAAACCAAATACACACACTCCAGCCCTTTAACCCAGGTACGTGTTTCAAGAAAATCAAGAGCAAACGAACGAACAAAAAAGAAAGAAAGAAAATCCGAAGAAATGAGAAGATGAAGGACATTCTGAAGCATTATGACTTTGTAGGTAAGCAATAATAGTTAAATCGTGGTCATCGAAGCTAGTTCGCCAAATCCAACCAGATGCAGAGAGGGTATGATATGGTTAAGGTATGGGGGACTTAGATCCAAGGAATGTCGACGGAAAATGTACAACTTCGGAAAGGAATGGTAAAAGAGAAACGCGCAGACATAAAAAAAAAGGAAATCGTTGGCATGTTTATGATAACATCCACCACGCGCCGCCTGCAATACCCAATAATATAACAGTGGTCATGAAGCCAGCGCCAACTCGATCGCCAGAAGTGATTTGAGAAGGGGGAGCAATCGCAGCACCCGATCTGCTTCCAGTTCCGGCGGAAGGATCTCCCTTGCTAGTACCAGAGTCTTTATCGACAGGACCCATATGCGGCTTCAAAAGATTAATTTGGAATATTTCCATGGCAGCCATTTGTTCCCCAACTCCAGATCGGCCAGCATATTCGGCGCCTTTAGACCAAAAGTGGCCGCACGCATTTCCGGGACCATTGCACTGCAGAGCAGCAGCCTTGGCGGATGCTTTAATCCTTGGTAGTAAGTCCCCCGTAGTATGAGGAGCTAGTTGAATAGTAGCAGCCATCCAGCGAGCGAGATAGGCCTTGAAGGAGCGCTGGTCGATGTTGCATTTACCGTTTCCTTCGCAGGCGACTTCGACCATAACATCTGGGGGATCTTTAGAATAGAAAACACTTTGAGATTTGATGATGCCGTCAAGACGAGTTTTCCATTTTATATCCTCAGTCTAGGGGGGGAGAAAGGAACGTCAGCAGTTGTTTTTTTTTTTAGTGATTGATTTTGTCAAATATGTAAGGTGGGCGGGGTGCACAAACATAGTTATACATGGCAGCAAGGCCCAGCATAATAACTCCATTGTTATAAGTCCACTGAATGTGGTTTTGGGAAGAGCAGTTGTCATTAACATCTGTACCATCAAAGACCTGGTAGGTAGGGCTGATCAAGTTGATTCTTTCCATCCAATCGTATGTTTGTTCGGCAATCTTAGCATAAGTGTCATTCTTGGTGTATCTAGCAAGACGAGCTCCCATCTGGAAGAAACAACCATTTGAGATGGAATTCTTATAATGATAGCCCTTGTTGAAATTGTAGATCTGCCATCGTAGGCCACCACCACATGTCTCCTCTTCCAATCTAGGGACCTGGGAGTTCCATACAGCCTGGGCAAGAGCAAGCCACTGCGGTTGGTCTTCAGGTGGATCTTCAAATTTGGTTTCAGCTGCACTCATTGCAGCAATACCCCAAAAGGCTTGATCATCATTTCCAAGAGTTCTGGTCTGATTCTCTGGCATATAGTCACTGTTTGCTCCAATCTGATGCATGAGGGCTTGCTTTGTGATAGCATTGTACTGGTCGTCACCAGTGTACCAGTAATAGTCCACTAGAGCACCAAACATGGCGCCGGCCTCCCACCAGTAGTAGGGATCTGGCAAGTTCCCAGGAACATCTCCAGGTTTGTATCCAGTGTAGTAGCTAACCAACCCCGCTGCTGCCTCCTTTGCAGCATTCTTGATGGATTCTGTGAATCAACAAAACAATGTCAGTATCAATTATTGTTCAAGCTCAGACAATAAATTTTTTTTTTTTTATATCTGACTACTCACGTTCAGAATTTAGGTCCAGCTGAATCACTGCCAGAGCCACCTGGGCTCCCAGCACTGTTGTCAGAAGAGAGTATATGAACGGTTGACCCGACGGCCTCGATGACAAGGAACCGAATATCTTCATGGCGGAAGAACGAGCGAAGTGGAAAAAAAAACCGAGAGGGCGGTGGAGCGGATAACGGTTCAAAACGAGAGACAAACGGCGAGTTACTCGATTTAATAAACCATTTAAAGGACGGGATAAACAAAAGCCACCAAGGCTGGTCTAGCCGCGTGTTTGATGGTTTGAAGTCACGAAACGAAGAAACCGAAAACCGATGAATGTCTTAGATGGAATAAGAAGGCTTCTGGTTGAGCTCCAACCGGTGGTATTTCTGTTTGGCTCTTTTTCTGGCTATTATTTACGTGCGGACAACTCGCGGCGGAAATGCTCGTTTGAGGTGGCGCTGAGAGAGATTATTATCGGATCGATTGCTGGCTGACGACAATCGCCAAGCAGGGCTGCAAGGGGAGAAGTGTGAGAGAGAGAGAGGGAGAGAAGTCAGGGTGAGGGAGAGGGATACGAGAGAGAGAGACGGAGCGGTTACTCGATCGTGAGTGAGAGAGAACTTAACGAATGAATAAGTGGAAGGAAGAACGAGCAGAGGGTAGGTATGTTATCGACAGAAAGAATTCAAAGAAGAAGAAAAAGAATGTGACTTCAAACTGAACGAACTCGGTTCACTCCGTTCAACTCCCCCAAGGCCACGCTCGCCAAGAAGACGCCGTCGTATGTTTCCAAGGTTCAAAGTTGTGGCAGTGCCTGAGTGAGACAACGCGGAGCCTCCAAGCATCTTAACCAAGCGCCTGTTAACGGTACTCCATACAGAGTAGAGTTAACCGGCCAGAGAGTTAGCATGAGAAAATTCCTCTTCTGAGTTAACTATTGGATCTTCCCCTGACCGAATGAAGTCTCAGAATCGGACATTCCCCTATTTCACTACCGACTATGACTGGGATTATCCGAGTAATAGTTAGCAGGAGAGCCTCAATCGTACCCAAATACGGAGTACTCCATCTATATTTCTTCATATTTACAAGCCTGGTCTCTCTCTGGGGTTCTGGTCATTTTATGTGTGTGTGTGCGTGGTCTCTCATATATACGGTTGCATCGGATTATATCTTGTCAGGACCTAATATTCAGTTCAACTGTACTACAGAACCAGTCCGTGCTAGAAGTAGCTATTACTTATACCGCTGACTTGATTTCCAGCGGGAGCCGATTGCACTGAGCTTCTCGCGATGACACTTCATTGTTGTCTTCTCAAGGCGCGAAAATGCTCTTGGTTAAACAGCTATTGGTGTAACTTGGGATGCTGTTGTGATAGTTGAGAAGGCACTTCTCCGCATCTTTGTTTTTTGAGCTTTGGCTTTACGCCTTATTAGTTCTTTGTTTTCGAGTTCTCACGTAGGACACAACGGAAATCCAAATCGCTCTCACCATCCCCCCTCATCGAAGGGGGGAATATAAAAACGGGCTTGGTATCCAGGTTGAGGCCGTTTGCACACACGCGCAATATACCCAAACAGATCTACCTCTTATCCAACTAGCTATCTTGAGCCTGCCTTGAACAACTATAACTATGAATTTTTCGAAGCTTCTTTTCGTCCCCATGCTTCTGGCTGGGTTTGCCCTTGCTGAGACCGCTGATACTGCTGAAGTTGCTTTCGACTGTCTGGATGCGTGTACTCGGACGAGTCATAAATGTCCTCCAGGCTGGGTGAGTACTATTCCGTGTCCTCTCTGCCCCTTGTTTGATGTTATCTTTACTAACCATAACTATAATCATGTAGTCAAGATTCCACGTATGTATTCCTTTTTCCATACCTGGAAACTCCCAGGTGTTATGCCTGTTTTACCCATATGCTGAGATATGTTGATTACTTTTAGTTCCGAGTCACCCCCGATTGCTGGCGATGCTGCAAGATTCCAAAATAGGACCGACCTCGAGCCAGAGTATAATACTCCGGGATCTAGAGCCAACCGGTGGATTGGGAAGAGATTATCGACAACATCTTTTAGGACTTATATCTATAGTTTCGGCCTTTAGTTAAAACAATTTATTCTTTTTAAAATAAACCAAGCCTCTCTCCTAACCTTTCCTCGTAGATATGTTTCGGATAGATTGTCTGCGAGAAATGGGATATTTAAACGACTAACTAAATGGCTATGGTAAAAAATTTCTCGTAGATTAATTAATAGTCGGTTATATCCGCGGAATAAAGATACATCAAATATTAGATACAGTAAGAATAATCGATTGGAAATTTAAAATCAGAAGGGAAAAAGGCAAGCAGATGCCATCGAGAAAATGAAAAAAATTGCGACAATAAATGATACTGATATAAAGCATATATAGCAGGCAAATATCTCGTTGTTGAATATTGGAAAATATTGGTCCCATCATGCCATTTTATCAGCATTTCTGGGGAAGCTTCCTCACCCTCAGTCCGCTAACATTATGTGGATGTCCCCAGCATCTCGAGCGCCTCTTGGAACATTAACTTCCAGGTCTTGTCTTACTCGAAGCGCGCCACTAGTCGTGAGTGTCAAAATGTGTAACAACGCCTGTGTCGCCACGATTTTTGAATTGGATTCAGGCGGAAGCAGTGAAGAAAACGCTATTCCCGAATTTCTGGTTTCAAGAAACTCCTGGAATCCCATTTGCAGGAAATCATAAAAATTGACGCTTTGCTGGTCAAGATTGCTGTTCATCCACTTGGGTACCTTATCGCTGAGACTCATGATACTTGCCTGGTCATCGTGATCGATGTTGTCACCAAGCAATGGGACATCATTGATATTAATCTCTTGATTAATTCCAGCCCGGAGATCGGACTTACCACGGCCTGCGAGCGGGCTAGCACTGGTAAGTCGCCTACGGAAATCGGCGCTCAAATTCCCAGATTTGGCAGATTGAAGGCCATCGGGCCCGGGGGTAGCCACTGAACGTGGTGCGCCCATACCAGAATAAATGCCGCCACTAGCGAAAAGCTGGTGCGAATATACTGACGAACCTTTAGCAGAGCTTTTGATTGAGGCCGTAATGTTCCACGGCATGTGTGATAGAGAATCGTCCTGGAGCGATTCAGGGCCCTGTCGGCCGATTTCGACATCCTTATAAGGGTTAAATGATCAGCATAATAGACTACGATAAATGGTCTGTTGGGACAACCAACATCAAATACATCACCGTGACCATCGTTCATGTCAAAATCATGGCCTCTCCCAATATCGGGCTCCCCGATGTCCATGTGCGCCCTCTTTGATGGAGTCATCTGGTCATCATCAAATTCATCCTTTTCGCCATGGCTCCGTTTACGCCTGTCTCGCTTGGGCGGGATTCCTGTCAGGGTTTCTAAAAGTTGGGCTCCCGAAAATGCAGCAAGAGGATGTGGTACAGCAGCAGAGCCTAGGCCGACACCTACTGAGCCAATCCCAGCTCCCAACACCCAGAATTCGGCGTTCTTTTTCGCGATGGTAATACATCTATTTTGTTTTTTCATCTTGGCAGCAACTATCATGTTCTGAACATACTCTAAATTCCACTGGGCCAAATCGGAGTTTTTCAGTTCTGCTGGATCGTCTACCGCTAGTACTCGGGGTCGTCGCAGTCTCTGTTGAGTCCTCGGTTCGATTGGGTCGGACTGTATTTCATTAACGTGTGTATCATTCGGGTCGCTCTGCCCTTGATTTAGCCCTGCTTCCTCGCCCAAGCCTGCATCATTCTCATCTTGCCTTTCGTTAATATCTGGCATTGGAATATCGCCGTCGAGCTAAAAAAAAAATGAAGTCAGCGCACAGTCACCCAGGTAAGCTATCAAATGAAGATTACATAGTTTTCACCGAGCAGTGGATCCAATAGTGAACCACGTTTCACATTCGGCAATTTGGTGTCCAACTGTTGTTCACCTGTTGCTCGCTTTTCCGGTTCTGGAGTCCGCTTTGCTGATAGTTCAATCATGTTTCCCTCACCGTCAAATTCGAAATCTGGCTGTAACAAGATACCAGCCTCATTGTTGGAATAAAGAGGAAGTTCGATTTGGTCTTCTTTTCTCGCGCTGCTGATATCGCTAAAATAGCCTAAACGATCCGCCGTCCCAAAGGCTACGCCAGGAGAAGAAAGATTCAGACGAGCTTGCTGTTGAGCGGCCCGGTTTGAAGGGGTTGATTGAGGCACAAAGCTCGATAATAGATGCGATTTGGTGGGCGAATTTCGCTCTGTCCCTAAGTCCAATGCCGATAAATCCACATTCAACCCGGGAAGCATTAACTCTGGGACGAATGCTGGATCGTAGGGCAGAACTAATTGGTCGGGTCTTCGAAAAAAATTAGCATCCCAACATCTCAGAAAATTCAAAAATAATCTGGATTGTTGTAGAGAGCTTACCTCGCCTTTCCTGCATCTGGATCCAATGCAGCATTTCGTACAATTTTCAACACGGTCATCATCCGATCCCTTGTCGCTTGGGCGTCGAGAAGCGCGTAACCACATTGCTGATGATATACCTTTGAAACGCCGTAACTGCGGATTATTAGATGCGGAATTTCCATCATAATCAAATCAAAGGAAGCAATGATATGACGTTACAGCAGATTTCCCTGCAATCTCAAAGCCATTGGGGCTTCAGGGTGAACGATTATATCGCAAGCCTTCGGCACATCCACGTCTAATATCGCCTTCCTATTCACTTTCTTCGTGTTCGACTTCGCGCCTAGGGTTGCAACTAGCCTGTTGCGAAGTTAATCAGTTTTGTATCTCAGCGGTTTTCGTGATAGGGGAACTATGTTTGCTTACCAGACCGTGGCAACCCCATGTTCGCGCGATGTAAGGACTATAGATGGCGCAGAAGAGGTGTTAGTATCGAAAACTACTAACATTCGACCACCATTGACTCTTCAATGGAATAGACCCTGGCTGCCACTCACTTTCGTGACTGTAGAACATGGTAATCGAGTGGTCACAACGCGCTTAAATCGGCGAGTATCTCGACTCAACGGAGAGAATTTGGGCTTGTGTGATATCATATACAGGTCAGAGAAATATCACAAGCCAGTTTAAGTGATTTAACACCAGGAGGGTTGAAATCTGGTTGAGTGACAGACAGAAGGAAAAGGGGGTGAAGTGAAAGCGTGGAAAGCGTGAAGGCGGAGGGCGGAGAGAGCGCGTGACCCCAAAAGGGGAAGACGAGAAAGGAGAGTGGCAGAATCAGTTCTCTCTTGATAGTATTGTTAGTATGTCACATAGAAAGACATTCCAGCACCTATTCAAGGTATGTATTCTCTGGTTGTAAGACTCTATGAGGGAAAATTAAAGTACCCGGGAAAGAGAGAGGGAAAAAACGCTTTCGATAACTATGGTAAAATATATAAAACACCCATTCCAATGTTTACAAAACGATCAGAGGCGAAGGCAAATTGCCACATACACATATAATGAAAAATAAAAATCAAAGCAAATACCGGAAACAAGTCTATTTGTCGCTTAAAAAGTCTTATAGTAACACTCGTTTTGGGAATGGAGTATATCCCATTTAGTTGGCTGGTTCAATAGGGATGCCCTCGTATTCCGAGTACCCAAGAGCTAAGTTCATGTTCTCTGTTCAGATAGGTTAGTTAGCATGATGTTTTTTTTTAAGCGGAAAGGGTGTCCCAGCAAAGATGGGATAGAGATATAAGGAGAGGGGAATCATACGAAGACATTGGGTAGCGGCGCCCTTGAGCAAGTTGTCAATTGTTGCGCAGACGATGACTCGCTTGCCGCTAGAGTGAACTGCAAATCCACCGACTTCAATACCATGACGGCCTGCAATATTCTTTACCAGTGGTGCCTCTCCAACCACCTTAACCAGCTTCTCCCCTGCGTATCGATCTTGATAAAGGTTTCGGATATCACGTGAAGCCATGGTCTGCTTCAGGGGGATGTTGATAGTGTGCTGCACCGGTATATATTAGCAACAACCAACAGAAGAAAGATAGAAGAGTGATGGCAAGAAAGAGGAGGAAACTGAAGAAAGTGACTTACATGAATACCCTGGAACCAAACTGCGACGTGAGGAATAAACGCAACCTCCGCTCCGAGCTGAGTGCTTATTTCCTTCTCATGGATATGGTCCGTCAGACTATAGGGAATCAGATTGTTTGTAAGATTCTCTACATCGTTCTTAGGGCTTGGCTTGGTTCCAGCGCCAGAGTAGCCCGATACTCCGAATACAGTAGGCTGGCCTCCGAGGTATGGAACCAATGGAGCGATTCCAACTTGGGCGGCTGTGGCATAGCATCCAGGGTTAGAAATGCGGGTTGCCTGCGCAATAGCAGAACGGCTAACTAGTTCGGGAAGACCATAAGTCCATTTGCTATCGAATCGGTAGTCGGCACTCAAATCAACAATAACGGCTTTTTCCTTGTCAACGGAATCAACCGCATCAACAAATGGCTTGCAGACTCCGTTAGGGAGAGCCATGACCCAGCAATCTACATCCCCACGCTCAGCCATGCGCTTGACATCATCCGGGCTGAGGTTCTCGTAGATAATTTCACGCTTCTGGTAGCCCTGGAGAGGTTTACCCGCCAACTCGCGAGAAGACACGTGCTGTAGATCCATGTAAGGGTGAGCGCTCAAGAGGCTGATCAGTGCTTGTCCTGTGTATCCACGAGCTCCGATCAAGGCCACCTTGGAAGGTTGGGTGTTAGATGCGTTCTTCTTACCCAGGGGAGGATTTGGGTTGCTGTTTGTCCCATAGCTTCGTCGGCCCATTTGCTGTCTGAACACTGGAAGAGTAGTGGTGGCTCTGGTGCTAGTCGAGAAAGCGCGTTTTTGCTGGGTGGCAGCTGAGCTTACGCCGCCGGCTTGAGTGGCAGCAGCTTGCGCAGCCCTATGTGATTTAGTCTTTGGGCTTGCATTTTCTGCTGCTGGGTTCTGCTGGTCGAACTCGCTGATCAACTGTTTGACCTCCTCGGCATTTTGGACACCAGACCAGAAGAGGACTTCACCGTTTCGAGTGAGGCTGCCGTCAGCCTTGTCAAAGAACCAAGTCAAGTTCTCGTCGTCCTCCTTGACCGTCCAGGTCAACTTGGGGAAATCTTTCTGGATGCTGGCGAAAACATTGTCTGCCACATTGGTCAACCAACCCGCCTTAGTGATGGTAAGGGTTGCTAGGTGAGCCATAGAGGAGCCCTCTTGAGGTGGCAGAACGATGGCCAGAGCTTCCATGGGCTCATCGGAATAGGCCTTGAAATCTCGTCCTTTCAATGCGTCGACATATCGGTCTACGGTTGCCTTGGCATCAAGACCGTCTCGATCGCGGATAAGAGCCCTCTTCAAGGCATCCAGGTCCTCGAAATTCTCAATAGAGCTTCGGGTGTGGACCTTGTTTCCCCGTCTAATCAAGGTACCGGCACCAGTATCGGTAAACAGTTCCTTCTGAAGATCGGCAGGATGGATGATAGCAACGCTGGATGTGCGTGGCAGATCCATGAGCAGATCCTTCATTTCCTTAATCTTCAGACGAGTTCCATGGCGGACCCACCACTGCTTCATGAGATGGTCATATTCTTCATCAAGATTGATAGCGGAAATCTTCTCTCCGGTGTCGCCGTTGAAAAGTCCTCCCTTCTCGGCAAGGTAGACGATCTTCAAGGGCTGCAAGGCTCTCGCGAGTTCACCCGCAGCAACATCAGCATTGACATTAAGCACTTGTCCCTCAGGCGATTCAGCCATAGAGGTAAGAATCGGAAGACACCCCGACTCAATGGCAGCCTCGATGGGTTTGCGATTAACTCCATTGATCTTGCCAACCAAATTGTACTTGGGTTTATCCAAATAATCTGCCGAAAATACGCCCGATGTGATCGGTCTGGCTCTTACACCCAGACGTTCCAGCTCCTCAACCAATTTCAAATTCTCCTCCAGAAACAACGATCTTGCCAATGCAAGAGTCTTTCCGTCGGTGACTCGAATCCCATCTTCAAACTGGGGCTCAACACCAGCATCCTCAAGCAACTTATTCAATTGCGGGCCAGCTCCGTGCACGACAATCGGGTACAATCCAACATGATTCAAGAAGGCAAGTGCCGAGGAAAGGGTCTGGAGATGCTCGGTAATAATGGCTCCCCCGACCTTGATGACGGCGAACTGCTGCGACGACACAGAGGTGAAATGGGAGAGGTACTGCTGGACTTCTCGCTTGGAACCGATGTTACTGAGCAGCTGGACGACGGTCGAGCGGGTGGAGAGATGTGGTTGGTACTGCGAGGAGGCGGTGTAGTTTCGTTTCAAGGCCAGAGGAGCAGAGGAGAGCTTGTTCAGCACAGCACTGGAGGCTGGGAGACGGTAGGATGAGGTGAAGGCGGCGCGGGGAGCCAGAGCAGGAGCTCTTCGGGTGAACAAGCGGATAGATAACATCTTGTCAAACCACATGCGGCAGCTCCCAAGCCCGTCTGGGGGGAACGAATCAGAAGTGGATTTGCGGAGGATTCGAGGCGAACGAGGCGGGAGATAGAAAGAGAGAGATGGAAGCAATTAACTAAGACGACAAGTGGTTATTATCAGAGGGAATTCCTTCACAGGATGGATGCTAATTGCTCACCTTTCGGCTTGTTCTTATGACTGTTGAATTTTGCATTGACAAGTCGGGATGGTGGTGGTGGGTCTGTCAACCCTAGGCACAAATCCCGTTTTCTTTGCCATTTTTTTTCCCCTTCTTCAAGCAACTCAATAATTAGGAAGAGGACCGTTCTAAAAAAGGATCAGCCTCCACAACACCAATCAAGTTACACGTCGGTTTTAATTTCTACGGATATTCAGCAGTAATAGTCAGAATTTTCCTCGCATCTGCCAATGAGCAGGATTTGCGCATTTTCCAGTCAAAATTTAGACTTTCCGATTGGGATGCAATCAGTGTTAGAGAGAGATAAAGGTAGAGGTTAAGATAGAGAGGAAGAATCTATGTGCTAGTTAAAACCCAGGGAATTAACAGAGGAAAATAAGTCATAGATCTTGTTAGAAATTTATTGATTTCGCTGGATTACGAAGTAGTAAAGGGTCAACTCGAGGAGGGGATACAGGTTCGCGCCACATCAGGGGGTAGTAAAAAAAAAAAAGGACGGAGTGAACAAAAGAAACGAAGGGAAAAAAAAGACTAGGGGGAGACAAAAATCGCCAAAAGAACCATGAAAAGGAAAATATAAGAACAAGGCCCCCCCCATCCGAGAAGATATTGTCGGGAGGTTGGACGGGCTGGAGAGGCGGGCAGGGAAGCAAGAACACGTCGTTTCTTCTATGATTTTGTAGTTGCGACAACTAATTCAACCAGTGAGCAAATCCAAATTCGTTTACATCTTCTTTTTCCCGGAGAGAAAAGGGACGGAGAGTGGAAACATACCAGTCGGGACTATAATTATGATAAGCAGTATGATGATGCCGACGATTATACATATGCGCATCTTGAAGTCCTTCCACCACATCTGCTTTCTAACACGGTTTGCTCCTCGACGAAAGCCTTGCGCCGAAACAGCCAAGTTGTCTGTCTTATCTTGGAGGGAATCGAGTTGGGCGCCGCGTTCAGAAACCTTGTGGATGTTTTCTCGCATCACACCGACGGTATCGTTGATTTGCTAAACAAAAAAAGAAGAAATGCCCATCAGCACTATCCTAATATGATGTAAAAATGGTTGAACGGTTCTATTTTTTTTTTCCTCGTTCAAGCTCGCTCAGTTATGAATTGACAAGGCTGGAATGATTTGTTATCCAGAAATGTCGTTCTGAGAACGGAAGAAGAATCCGAATCCCATGGAGAAGCGAATCAAATGGTGATATAGCATGAAGAGAAAAGAAAACAACATAACAACATGGTGGATAGTTGACAACCTACCGCCTGAAGCTGTGCGGTTCTTTCGTTCTGTGGTGCATGGCTACTACCCTCCTGCTGGTTGCCGCCGGCAGGGATGTATGGATCGTATGGTCTTTCAGACATTATCACGGTAGGAAAGTTGAACTGGGAAATCGGATGTTCAGGTTACGGCTTTCGCGGGAAAAGAAGGTCTCTCAGGCAACTACTTAAGAGTAAACAGCCACTTGGAGAGCGAAGAGAGCGGATTTGAAAGTCGTCAGAGCGTAGAGAAAAAGGGTATAGACGTTAAGGATCGTTATTTTCAGACGAGCAGCTGGGATATACAGACAGGAAGACGGATGTTGGAAGGATGATGCTGGCGGGACTGCGCGGTTGGTGTTGATGCTTGTGATACGTAAGATGGCTTGCTGGTTTGAAAAAGGCGCAGTTTGGGTTGTTTTTGGCAGGAGGCTTGGCACCTCCCTTTCAATTTCAGTCACATGACATCCCAAACACGAGAGAGAGAGTAAGAAGTTGGAGACAGATCGACGGATACTATTAATTAATTTAATTAATTAGAGTAACAGACATTATTATTCGTGTCTAGCTAGTGAAAACCAAAACCAAAACTACTTCTTATTTATTATCATTTCATATATTTCATCAAATCATCTCATGCTGCCAAACTCTTAGGAGCTTCAGTGGCTGGGCCTTCTGGAGTGACATAAGCCTAGACGGAGAGTCAGTACGGAGAGTACGGAGTAAAACAGGCCTTGTCTTCTACAAGGATTGTGTGGGTGAATTTAAATTTACCTTGGTCATGCCACCATCAACGACAAAGTCAGTGCCGTTGACGAAGCTGCTCTCATCGGTCGCCAGGAAAAGAACAGCTTGAGCCTGCTCAACAGCTTCTCCGAAACGGCCAGATGGGAAATGAATCTCACGGCGCAGTCGCTTGGGCTTGTCATCTCCTAGCCAATCCTGGAGTAGGGGAGTGCTATTACGTTATTTCGTCAGCCAACACGCGACAAACAATATGATGGATGGGTAGATGGATGGGTAGATGGACGGATAATCTTACTTGAGAGGAGCAGGGCAGAGGGAGTTGAATCGGTATCCTTCACGGGCATGCACAATGGCAAGTTCTCGGGTCATGGCAAGCACAGCTCCCTTGCTGGCAGTGTAAGCAAGCTGTGGGGTGGCACTGCCTACGAGGGCGACAACACTAGCAGTATTGATGATGCTACCCTTGGTCTTATTATGCTTGCGCAGACTGAGGACAGCATGCTTGCACCCATACCATACACCCTTAACGTTGATGTTCTGGGTCAAATCCCAGATCTTCTCTGGGGTGTCAACAGCATCAGCATCGTCTGCGTGCATGATTCCGGCATTGTTGAAAATCACGTCCAATCCGCCCCAGGAGTCTAGCGAGTCGATCATAGCCTTGATCTCAGCCTCGACGGCGACGTTGCACTTGACGGTTTCTAGGCGGGGGGCGTTGGGAACAGCCTTCCTAACTCTGGCGACGGCCTTCTGGAGAGCTTCTTCGGAGATATCGGCCATGAGGACTGAGGCACCCTCTCTGGCAAACAGGATGGTAGTTTCAAGCCCAATGCCGCTGGGAAGACGTTAGCTAGAGCTTTCAAAGGATAGGTATATTCTTAACGAAGTATGAGAAGAACATACCCTGCAGCACCAGTGATGATGGCATTCTTGCCCTGAAGTCTTCCCGACATGATGATGGATTGGATTGAGTGAGGGAGTATGTGAGAGAGAGTTAGACAGAAGAGAAGAGAGATACGGGATTGAGGGATTGAAGATTGAAGAGAGAGACGAAGGGAGTCAAATAAAAGGGATTGAAATATGCCCGTGCTACCCCAAGTGAAGATGCCATGGAGGGGCAAGCAACGGCCGAGAGTTTCGCCCAACTGGGGACAAGAGCGGGGCTTGTTTGCTGTTCGCAGCGCGGGAAGCTTAAGTCTGCTTTGGGAGGCGGTGATAGGCGCGGCTCGCCCAGTGGAATCTCTGCCAGTTTTCTGCGCATTTCCTTTTTTGGCCCAGGGACGCTTATGTAATGTTCTGCCCAGCTCCACACCGCGCGTGACTTTTCACCGCCGCGGCATCAGGTCACGGGACTGGGCAGCGCTGATAAGGTCGACGCGCCCTCCCGATAAGAGCGGCTTCTCGTGCTTCCCCCACACTCTCTCCCTCTCTTTCTTACATCTTCTCCGTCTCTCTGTCTATCTCTCTCTTATGCCCCTCTAGTTTAGTTGTCGTCGCGCTAAAGAGCCGAGCTTGCCCGCGTTTTTCTCTCTTTTTCTTTCGGTCGAGCAGTTGTGGTCCTTATCCCGTGTTACAGCTCGGAGCTTGCCGTCATCGCTAGGTCTGCTGCATTCTACCCTGTCTCATTCCTGATTGCTTGCAAGGTTTCATAAAGACGCCCGTTCCCTGTCTAAACTCTCCAATCCCAGCTCCTTTTTCAATCCCAAGTCCAATTCCAGTTCCATTTCCAATTCCTCATATCTTATCTCTTCGCAATTCCGATCCTCATTCATTTCCACCTGAATCAACCCACTAGACAATCAGTATAGCGAAAGAAGAACAAAAAAATAAAAAAAATAGCAACACCTCAGCATGGCTACAGACACAGTAACTCTCGATAATCTCGAGAGTGTGCTTGCAAATGACACCCAAGTCAAGCTCGGTGGTATTGACGCTGATGGCATGCTTCGTGGCAAACTTGTGTCGAAGAAGAAGTTCCTTTCCATAGCTAAAGATGGCTTCGGCTTTTGCTCTGTTATCTACGGCTGGGATATGCATGATCAAACATATTTCAAGGAATTGGCCATTAGCAACAAGGAGAACGGGTACAGAGATATGGTCGCAATCCCAGATCTAACCACCTTCCGAAGGATACCATGGGAGGACAATGTGCCTTTCTTTTTCGTCAGCTTTTTCGATCCCGATACAAAGAATCCCATCTCTGCATGCCCTCGAGGTCTGGTCAAGAGCGCTACAGCTGGATTAGAAAAGTTAGGGTATAAAGCCATGGCGGGAGGTAAGAATTATAATCTTTTGTCGTTATTTTTCGTTTTAGCAGCATTTCTGACAGTCTATTTTTGCAGCCGAATATGAATTCTTCCAATACCGTGTTCCAACATCCGAAACTGGTGCGGATCAAAATTCATCAGCCACCGCTAGATTCCTTCAATCAAACCCTGTCACAGATCTGCCTGCATTGACCGAAGGCATGTTCGGATACAGCTTGACAAGACCAGTACACAACCAAGAATACTACTATCGAGTATTCAACACTTGCCGAGAGTTCAAATGCGATATTGAAAGCTGGCATACTGAGAGTGGACCTGGTGTCTTCGAAGCTGTATGTGCTTTTTGTCTATACCTGACAACTTTAGTAACACTTAAACTAACATCCATTCCACAGGCCATGCAATTCGGAGAATTAAAGGAAATGGCCGACCGTTCTAACCTCTTCAAGTGAGTATACACGCACATGTTCATATTAATAGCTTGATTCACTAATTCTTCTCACTTAGATTCGTCGTAAAATCCATCGGCTCCAAATACGGCATCACCCCGGTCTTCATGGCCAAACCCCGCCACGGCCTCCCTGGTAACAGCGGCCACATGCACGTCTCCGTCATGTCCGAATCCGGCGCCAATCTCTTCCTCCGCGACTCCCCTGACCCTAACCCACCATATCCCGACCTTGTCAACGTGTCCGACCTAGGCCGACACTTCCTCGCCGGTGTCCTCGAGGGCCTTCCAGACATCATGCCGCTGCTCGCCCCCACAATAAACTCCTACAAGCGCCTCGTCGAGAACTTCTGGGCCCCCGTCACTGTTTCATGGGGTTTGGAGCATCGCGCCGCCTCGATCCGAGTCATTGCCCCACCTACATGTAGCGGCAAGGGCACTAGATTTGAGGTGCGCGTGCCGGGAGCAGATGTGAACCCACACTATGTCCTTGCCGCTATCGTGGCTTTGGGATGGCGCGGTGTAGAGAAGAAGCTTGCCATTCCTATCCCCCCACTGCCCAAGGGGGAGAATGTCGGTAGCGAGGCCGATAAGGGAGAGCGATTGGCTAAGAATCTTAAAGATGCTGTGGTAAGATTCGTGGCGAAAGAGAGCCTTGCGCGAGAGGTGCTTGGGGATGAATTCGTTGATCATTTCGGCGGGACAAGAGAACATGAGATCAAGCTCTGGGAGGAAGCTGTCACTGACTGGTACGTTTTATTTATTTTATCCCTTGCGGATTTGCTCGATGATGCTAATTACTTCATTCTTCAGGGAGGTCAAACGATACATTGAAACCGTATGATCATATTATGCTCTATACCTTTTTTTTTTTCCTCTATTGTTCGATATCTGTGCATATCTTGTTTTTATTTTTTTTATTTTTTCGCCTTCCCCTTTGGTAGATATTCTCGGGTTCCTATCCATGACTAGCCATGGCATTGGATTTTGAAGTTGTTTCCAGCGATATACATACATGTAGAAGAAGATTATATTTTTTTTGGGCCTTTAGCTTGGACAGAGTTTCTGGTTGTATCGGAATTTAAATATATAATACCTGCTAAAAAATTAAATCGATACATACGATGCTATATATCCACATCTCCGGTTTTAAACAAATAATACCATAATACAATCAAGCAATCAATCTTCCGATTAAATCTTAAGTTGGCACCCCCACTGCATCCGCTATACGAAATATACCCAAGTGTTTAGTTTATTTCTGTTCCTGAGTAAGTCAGTATTAAGGAAGCTTCTCCGATGTATTTTTGGGTAAAAACAACCCCGAATCTACAATACTCTTAACTTAATTAATTGTATGGAATAAACTCAATTGAAGCTTCAAGTCTGACGGTGCGGGGAAGTTCAAGTAAAGTAATAAATGGAACCATAGTAGGATACATACACAACCAGTAACGAAAAAAAAAAAATATTATAGTAAAATGAAATGGAAAAGAAAATAAATAAACATTCCAGGTGAGGGTATTAAGTGATAACTATATATTTCGACCAAGGAAAGGGGGGAAAGGGGAAAATGAATTCAACAGAAATGAAGACATCCCATGCTGAGGACTCCGGTGCTTGAAGGGGCATAAGAAAAACCAAAAAAAAAAAAAAGAGAAAGAAAAAGAAGATTCACAGATTCACAGATTCACAGATTCACAATTTGGACAGTGGTGGTATCGCAAGAAATATAAAACGGAGAGAAAAGAGAAAAGGAATAGTAATAGAAACCCTAGAAAAAAAAAAGAAAAGAATGAGAAAAAGAAGAAAAAAGATAATCCCTTACATACCATACCGTAACCATGTCGCGATGAGGTAGGATCAGAAAAGCATGAAAAACCATTAAGAGCGATCGATCCTCCATCCACTCCGCGAAACATTTCCAGGAACCGTAAGACGAGAAAAACCGAAGCAAACCCGTTCCTGATCCAAAATAAAAACACCCTAATTTCCGTTTGTTGTTTTGGGTAAAATTCCGATTCCATAACGCAGCCAGAGAGAGGATTTTTTTCAACATGCTTTTCAATGGATGCGGAATGCATCGAGGATCACTGTGGAACGTATCATTAGTTACAGAATAAATTTTTTTTTTTAAAAAAAAAGGTGGAATTGAAATTACCTTCGGCACCACGCCTACAACCGCTTCCAACCCACATCTGAGTGTTAACAAAGGCGTAACGTTCATCACCGGTTTCAAGGGATATGTTGACGCGGTATTTGTATGTATTGGGGTTGATCGAATCAGCAACAGCAGGGTCAGAGACCTTTTCGAGGACTTCCTTAGCACCAGTCATCCATCCGTTGGCTTTCACCATGATAAAGGCAGGTGGTTCATCAGATGTTTGAAGCAGATACATCGCTTTCATGCTAGTAGCGAGTTCCTTGACAATGACTTGAGTGTCTTGACCTCCAGGCTGAGCAGCAAATACGAGAAAGAGTTAGTCAAAAATCAAATTATAGGTATGTGTGAGAGAGAGAGACGAAGATAAATACCAAGACAATTCCTTTGCCGAATCTACCTGCCCATTGGCCACCAACAAAGTTGACCCAGTCTCGCTGGCCCCAGAGAGTTGGTCCGAGAGAGACTGATGGGTTCAGTTTGATACTCATACGGAAATCAAGCTCGAGCGTAGGGGCTGGAAGCTGCAGGGATCGAGCAATGTCTCCTTCCGGGAAGGTGTATTGCAGGTTGTTGGCTGGAATCGAGTCCTTCATTACATTGAGATAGGTAGGACATTCAAGAAGGTGTTGACGTTGGCGACTTGTATTCTTTGCGCGCACTTGTTGGCAGTATATGCATTGAACGGATAGACACTGTGAATGTCAGTAAGACATGAAAATATATAGCAGAGAGTTAGTTGAATGAACTGACCTTATCTTCTTCCTTCGCGCGGAACTCGACAAACGCAGCATGGACATCATCTAGAGGAGGAGCAGGAAGATTGGAGGTGCTCTGTCGCGATGCTTTGTTTGATTTCGGGGTGCTAAGAGCTCTGGGCTGAGCAGGCGGACCTGGAGGAGGGGGAGGACCTGGCGGAGGAGCAGTCTGTGAGGGCAATGATGGACGACCTGGAAGGGTTGGCATTGGGGATTGCATTGGATTGGCATGAGGGTTAACACCGGTTGGCATCATGGAGCCATTGGTCGATGGTAACGTAGCTGTGGGAGGACCCGAACCAGGAACTCCAGAAGGACCGGTAGGTGGAGGGCCATAACCATTTGCACCGGCGGCCACTCCATTGGTAGGAGCAGGTTGAGCGTGAGGGTTGTTATGGCCACGAAGAGCAGGACACTCCAGCAGATGCTGTTTCTGCCTGCTGGTGTTCTTCGCGCGGATCTGCTGGCAGTAGATGCATTGCACGGAGAGACACTGTGATGACGAAGAAGCAGAAGAACAAAAAGAGTGAGCAATACTGGAAAGATTAATACCCCAGGAATGATATTTACCAACGGGGACATGTTGAAATACGGGGAGGGGAAGTTTCACACCTTATCGTCTTCCTTGGCGCGAAACTCGACAAACGCGGCGTGAACGGCCTGGTCGACGGTGCGACCCATCGTAAAATTCGAGTTGACAGTGACAGTACGCGGCGACAGCAGAGACGGGTCGACGACAGACGCTGACTTCGCCAGCTTGAAGGAATCCACCAACAATGGCGACAGGATGATGGTGATGCGCGAGGGAAAAAAAGCACAAAACAAGAGAGGAATTAAATTAGACTGCGTCGTGTACTCTCTCACAAACTATCGTTCTCTTCTTTTCTCTCTCTCTCTACACTCCTCGCGCGCAGAGAAACAGGCGGAATCTGGGAGGAAGAAGAGGGAAGAGAGCAGAGCGAAAGGGCAGCGGGCGGTTGGGATGCAGTTATTATGAGATGAAGTTGGTCATGAGTTGTCACGGCCCGGGTTCAGCTCCCGTTTTTCTGGTCTGATACACCTCGTCCTGGCGTATTTTTCGTCACGTTCAGCCGCAACGCCCCGCCAAGCCTTGCTCGCCTGTACTGCTGACTCAGCCCAAAACATCGTATGCAGAACATAAGATACATAACCGTATTAACTCATCGCGCCTTTGCTTGCCGTTGCCGTCGCCTATTGTTGCCGTATTGTAGCATACGCCGTCCACTCTCTGTAAGGCCCGTTTCCTCCCCGTTTCGTCTGTTTCCTGGTCCTGCGTAAAACCATCTCTGTTTCCTTCCGCGTCACGGCCTTCGCTGTCAGTGGTATTTCCGTGACGATACCTTCTTGTTTTTGAAGTTCTCGTCTTCTCATCTTGAATTAACTATCTCATAGCATATCGTTCAGATCAATTCATTTATTCCAAATCTCAATCATCTCTCATTCGACTTGGTTCGAAGTGCGGTGAGTAAAGGATCTCAGATATCAACAATATAAAAAGAAAAGGGAGATCTTTGCTCTAGTTAGATTCACATTCCGTGGCTGGCTTCCCTGATCGGGCATATGCAATCAGCCAATCTCTCAGCCCATCAACACCTCCTTCACCCCACACACAGACGGATATATATACTATAAATCAATCGAGGGACAAAACACAGGCAATGCCAATCCCAAGAAGATCCCTAGCCAAAGGTAAATAAATATCTTCTCTCATCACACCACTCTGGTCCCTGCCTGGCTAACCCAACTCAAACTCCCCCCCCAAAAGCTGATCGGACGTCACCGACTGGCTTTGCTAATTCCCTGAAGATATCGTGCTTGGCTTCAGAGGACGAACTTTGGGTTACATCCCCTTCATTGGTGGAATCCGACCTTCCCTTCAACGCTGATTCCTTCTGCGCTGTTTCAACCCACCTACTGGCCAATCCGAACTTGCTCTCTCCCAATCTCTTCAGAGCTGATATTCTGCACGACAGCCTGGGCTTGCTGCAGACTCCCGAAGATACCGCTAGCAATCAACTCCCAACCAATGCTTCCTCCTCGTTCCCTAATCCAAAGCCCAATCTGGACCCCAACCTAGATACTAATAATTGGGAGGCCAAGAATGGTTGTCGTCAACCATCCTTCCCCAATCTAGAGACCAATCTGGAGCTGAAACGTTCCGTAGTACGGAAATTAATTCCAAGAAAGCCTCAAGTAGATAGTCCTTGCGAGCAGACATGCTTTTTCTACGAGGCCTCTTCTCAACACTCACATGTTCTTCTAGAAACCAGGGGAACAATGAGCCTCGCAGCTTATTATCCCCATGTAACCTTAGAATCTGATATCCCTTTTTACCACCCTGCGGTTCGTGCTTATGCTCTATTATACGAACATAACGGTCTCCCGTCAAACGACGGTCAAGGGACACCTGGAACGCTGTCTCTTCATTTTATTCCCTTTGATTCTACCATCCCATCCATAGTCTCAAATCGTTTACATCGTTCATTGCTCAGTCTGCTCTCCATACATATCCGACTCGCCCGATCTCAATCCAAGGGAATCAAACCAAAACCGCTTAAAGATAATGTCATTCCCCAGCATATCGTGCAAAATACTTATTCGAGACTGAAGACTAAATATGCAGCGAGTCTAGTTGAGAAATGGGTTGAACACACCGAACCTTCGAAACATGTCTTTGAAGATATTTCCATTGCCGCGTTCTTAATCGAACTATGGAAGAAGATATATAGCCCGCCCACCATTTCTGATGATGGCCATGATGATACTGGATCCCACCGAAAAAATAAATCTTTTCCAGGATTTGTAGATATCGCATGTGGCAATGGTGTCCTAGTATTCATCCTTCTTTCTGAAGGTTATAACGGATGGGGCTTTGATGCTCGACAGAGAAAAACTTGGTCCATTTTCCCACCTGAAATACAAGAACGGCTGAAGGAAAGAATATGTATTCCAGCCCCTTTTCAGGATACATATAGCAATGAAGAAGACCTTGGAGCCCAGACCATATCCGGCCTCTTTGAGAAAGGCACATTCATCATATCCAACCATGCCGATGAACTTACTGTCTGGACACCCTTGCTAGGATACCTTTCCAACCCGTCCCACCCATTACCCTTCCTCGCAATACCGTGTTGCTCCCACAGCCTTTCAGGCACCCGATATCGTTATCCTCCACCAAAGGATACCTCTCTATTCGAAAATACCTCTACCGAGGACCGGGACCAGGTAGAAAATATTGACTCGCAGCCGACGAGTGGAGATCTTAGAGCTCTTCGTGGAAAGAAACTGGATTCGCAGAATAATCCCGGTAGCTTTTCTTCTACTTACGGGTGTCTTACAGCGAAAGTAGTCAGTATTGCGGAAGAACTAGGATACAACGTTGAGAAAACGCTTCTGCGCATCCCCAGCACGAGAAATATAGGAGTGATAGGGTGGCTGCATGGTAATGAACCAGAAAGCAGCACGAGTCGGCAGAAAGAAATAACCCCGGTGATTATTGATCGGGAAACTATGAGAGATGGTGGTGTAATTTCTGCTGCAAAGCTGTGGACTAAGCGATCCACCGAGATACGGACGGGTCCAGGAAGAGGGAAATTGAACGAACATCATGGCTAAAAAGCAATATCATTGCGAAAAAGATAATGAGATAAAACAAGAATATACAACAGTTTGGACAGGATAGACAATATGTACAAGACACGACGATTTAACAAGAAAGCAAATACAACGATTTCTGACCAGATGTACAATAAGTTGTGATTGGGATGTGGGTGGGATATATTTGCTTATGAGGAACTCTTGGTTACCAGCCTCTGGTCTTTTTCCAGTTCTCAAAGTCAATTCTGTTCTCCCTCTCATATGAATGGTCGTCTGGTCAGTAGGTCCTCCTAAGTCTAACTTCTTTACTGTTGTTTTCTGGTGCAACAGAACTGAATAGAGTTCTGGGCTAACTGTATACTCAATAAACAGTTCAACAGCCATGAGGCCTCGGTGGTATTCATCATATGTCTTCACCTGATATTTCCAGAACTTCATATCCATCTTTTTAATTACTTCCGGATCTCTCTCGAAATATGGATATTCTGGGGGCGCTTTCCGAGACTCTACATCTTCAACGTGGAAGAATTCAAGCACACGGTAAGCCCTTGCATGACACTCGAGCTCGCAGGACCACCTATGCCAGGTTGTATAGGATAACTGTGGCCAATTTTGAGCTTTTGCATTGGCTCGTTCTACTGCTGAGAACATTGTAAAATGAGTAGAATGGGAACTAGCTCTTTGAACGCGTCCTCCGCATGAATCGATCGCCACGAACACAGGCAAAGTAAGGTGATCGGATATGGTTGATTCGGCGCGAATATGAACTGAAGGCTTGTTCGAAAGGTTGTTAGACGGTGATAACTAGCGGATTGGGTTCGTATTATCGGATTCCAATAGACAAGGAATATTTTTCAAGGACGTATGGTATGTGAGAGGTCTATTAAGACATGAGAATGTAGATTTCTCCAATCAACTTGCTAAAACTGCTCACAGCTGGCCTCTTTTGGCTAAGGCATGGGTTCAGTGGCCTCGGAAAAGCGCTTGATCGTGCAGGTAGTTCGCCGTTCCTTCACCCACTTGTCCAAAAATTGATGGTTATATGCCTCAATCTCAAAGCCTTCTTCTAGTGGTATCTTTGGGCCCCATTCTAAAAGTTCTTCCACATTCTTTACATTTTGCTGGCTATGTGAGATCATATTTGTATATTGTTGGTCTCGGGTAAGAGTCTCGTAGATGGCGAAAACCAAACCATTGACATCATCGCGAGCACCAGTATGATAATCGGCACCAATAAGTGCAGAGCGATTGAAATCGAATATCTTTAAATTGTTGGTACCGGGGTCGAAAAGGATATTACGTCGTGAAATATCCTGATGCATAATTCCGAAACGGAGGTTTAAGTCGTCAATTGCAGTTGTAAGTTGTTTCATCCACCGGAAATAAAAAACCTGGTCATATTGTTCAAGAGTGCCACCTGGGATATATTCAGAAGTAAAACCTACAATTTGTTCATTTTCAAGAATAATACGGTCGAGAGAGACGAATGATTCGCGGTTGTCACGGTCTCTGAAGAATTTTAGAACTTGTATTTCGCCCCAGATGAGTTCTATACATGGCTTAAATATCGTGTATTTGAATGCGACAAGCTTCTTGGTGTTGTCCAAGGGCGAATTGTATGACACGAGATCGGCGCCTACTCCAAACCTGTCAATCTCTGTAAGGTCCTTTGTTTCCAAAGTCTCGGTATTTCCTTCGAGAGCGCTGTAGGGAGGGTATCCAAAGTCTGGGGTCGGATCAGTTGAGGATGTACCAATTAGGTAACCATCGGCTGAGATTTCAAGAGCATATATCAGGACCTAGCTGATCCACGTACAGCCTGATATAAGGAAGCGCGCTCTCCTCGTCTGGCAGAGTCTCTGACGGGCCAGTTATTTGATACCACCGTCGCTGATCAAAATCAATCACCATCCACGTATGTTTGCCGTGCATTTCAAGTAAACCCTCCGCCAGGAAAAATCGCCATTTAGGATCGATCATTTTGAAAAGACGCCGCGTCGTAAAAACCGATTATAACAAGGTAAGTGGTTACGTTTAGAGATATCTGGGCTAACTTCCCCTTTTACCTATTACTTCCCCCTTTCCTCGCATATAACTGAACTCAGGACTCCCTTTGAATGGTTTCAATCTCAACCTAGGATTTTCTGATGGGTGAGGCTGCATGATTGAGCCTCATCGAGTTACTTTTATGTAGTCTCAACATCACCACCCATGTCAACAAGGCGACCAAGTCGCAGCATGCAGCCTGATTTGTTGCGAATGGGTGCATCCGAACCAATGAGACTGATACCCCTCCTCAACTCTTCCCATCCTGGTTTTCATCCGCAACAAGTTGGGAACTTCCTATAAATGGATGATGATGCTTCTATTGTTTTCTGAACTGATACCTTAGCTCTGATATCCATAAAACCTTGATCTTCACTTATCCTCTCGTGCTTGATTTGCAACAAAGCATCTATTGAATAATTATTGAGCTTCGCTCTCGTTCTCGCAACTATGCACCCACAAGCCAACCAACAAGCCAGCCCACTCGCCAGTCCACAAGTTATAGCACCAAAGGACATGCAACAAACAATTGCGCAAGCTGGTGTTGAAGCCAGCCCACAAGTTATAGCCCACGAAATAGCCCGCCAAATATCCCGCCAAATATCCCGCCAGCTATCCCGACAGCTATCCCGCCAAAAATCCCGCCAAAAACCCTGCCAAAAACCCCGCCAAAAGGCCTACCAAAGAACCTACCAAAGAGCCTACCACAAAACCCGCCAACAAGCCAGCCAGCTAGCCAACCCACAAGTCAACCCGCAACTCAACCCCCAATTCAACCCACAACTCAACCACCAATTCAACCCGCAGGCATCCCCACAACCATTCCCACAGCCCATTCCACATGCCGGCCAACAAGCCACCCCACGAGTCAGCCGAAAACCCCAGCGAAAGCCCCCGCGAGCCGGCCCACCACAAATCATAGAACCGGAGGAGATACAGGGTAAACGTTTGGATGTCGGTATTGTGAATCAGAAGAGCTCTTGCATATGTGGACGGTACCACTTCTATTCCGCTATCTGCGGCCATCTTTATGTGAAAATGAATTATTTTTGCTATAACAAAAGCACGCCGAAAACTTGCACGTCCACATTTTGTACACGTCCAACACTACACTACCTTGTTCGGGAATACATTATCAACAAGGCCTGTTACTTCTGCTGAGGATATCCATGTAAGGGGGAAACCAGATGAATGTGTTTCGAATTGGCGTTAGGGAGGAATTTGATATCTTTCCGTCGATCTATTTGCAGGCTAGATTCGCATATTCTTTTAGGTTTGTTGTTGATTTTTGTTATCAGTTGTAAAACTTCGAAAATTTTGGATATATTATTATTTGAAACACCCAAAAGAAAAAAAGGAAAAAAAATCATTTGGCAAAGTATTGATTAGAATATGTAGATAAACTATGGACAGCATTCCGGCACAGCCAGCGTTAAAGTAACTAAAATCAACAACCAAGACGATCATGCACTGACATCGACACTGTTGCTAGGGCTTGCACTGAGGGCCCTTCCAGTCCGGTTCTGCCTCGCCTGAGCCCTCTCCGCCAAAACATCCCTCATGAAGCCGACACACTTGCTAAAATTCACCTTGTAATTCTCAGGCACGAAATCTCCACTGAAGATGCATAGAACCGTCATGCCAGGCTTATACGCTAGGCCGCTCAGCAACTTTGGTGTAATCAGGAAATATTGCCCGCCTGACGTTTCTGAATCTGCTTGGCCACAAGCAATATCTACCATACGTTCGTGGACCATGCGTTCGTTTCGCGGGTCCATACCCTGATTGATCTCGTCTACCACACGGAATGGTGAAGCGGATAGTGATTGTAGAGCCATCAGGTAGAAAATGGTACTAACCGCCCTCTCCCCACCGGATTGACGATGTGAGTCGAGCACGGAGAGACCTTCGTGTTCTCGGAATTTTACTTGTATTCGTATCGACCACTGATCGAAATCGCTAATCCGAGTGGCTATATCCGCATCGGGCGAAGCATCGGCTTTACTAACAGAAACTTGTCCCGCGCAACCGATGCGAGCGAAATTATCAGAAAACGCTTCGCTTATTTTAGACACGATATCGTCTAGCCGGGGCTCCCATCTGCCACGTATTTCAGCAATGGATGCCTGAAGATCGTTCAAGCGTGCTTGCGACTCCTCAAGTTTCTGGCTTAAATCATCAATACCCTTTTGACGGTCTTCAAATTCTTGAATGATGTGACTACCACCTCCCTGGGTTAGTTCTAGACGCGCCTTTTCTGAATCGATGTTCGCTTCGAGTTGCTCTATGGTGTAACCCCTTGCAGTGTCTATCATCTCTTTTAAACCTGGTGTCGCATTCAAACGACTGTGCAAAGCCCGAGTTTGGGCTAACAGTGGCGCTATCTTCCTATTCATCTCGGCTACCTGCGCCGTAACTGCCTCGATTTCTTTATCTTTTTGCTCAAGCAATCTTGTGTTTTCGGCATTTTGTTGCTTCAGTGCTGCAATATCAGAGATTGCTTCGATCGATAGGACTTCCGCATGGGTTAATTGATCGTAGAATTTAAGCAGACGAGTGGTGGAGGTCTAGAAAGATTAGTTAAATAGGCATAGCTGGAATGCGACAATCGTATCTGACTTACTGCGTATTGGATTATTGCTGTTGCACGTTCGAGAACAGCTTCATCCTGTTGATCGCGGAATGCTTCAACACGTTCTTTCATACCATCTGCCCGTTCATCGGCGGTTTTAAGTCGTTCTTTGAGTTGTGCTATCGATAACGTTAACAAACCCCCTTTAAGCATACAATATTCAAGTAAGCTTACATATTTTTGTGTCTAGTCCTCTGTAAAGGGTTTGGGCCGTCTGCTTTTCTTGTTTTTCCTTTTCCAATTCGGCCTAAATTGATATATGAGTGAGTACCTTTTGCTTGCTGGATGTTACGGGAGGGTGCATACCTTTTCATTGTTAAGAGAAGCAAACTTAGTTTTTAAACGTTCAAGTCTAGACCTCTCTTCCTGTTCTTGTGTCGAAGCTTCCTGAAACTGTTGCTTCCATTCAGCAATATTGCTTTGAAGCTCCTGTTTAGCAGTGGCATCGACTGGTTGGTTAGTCCAGACGTGGGCTGGCCTTAATGCTCTCACTCTTGTTGATGTTGCACCAGAGCCATATTCCCGCCGGCGGATCACCGAGTAATACTTGTTACCGGCAACCCATGTGGTGATGTTGCTGTTTTCTATGCTGCGATATTCTGCGTCCGAAATATCCCGCAGCGTCACAGCTGTCTGATGAAACCTATTCTCACTGCATAACATAGCAAGGACTGGTTCAGGACCAGAGATGTAATCCTTAGCCCAACCATCAAAATTCAGATTTCGAAGCTCATGGTCTGTTACTGGAGAATTCAGCGAGGATACGGACACGGTGCATGTCTTTATACTGATATCGTGGAGTCGCATCTCCTGGTTTAACTTCTGCTGCAGAGTCCTAAAATCCGCACGGGTCTGAGTTGTGAAAGCTAGCAAGTCGTTCCTATGTAGCAAAGCCTCGATCGCGCTAGCATATCGCGGGTCATTCACGGAGCATTCCACCATCGGAGGACCGTATACTTTCTTGTCAAAGAGGTTTTGATTCTCCTTTATCCATTGCCAAGCAGTAAACGCATCGTTTGATGTTTTACGTAGCTTTTCTTCCTGCTGGCCGGCTCGGGATTCCAGGGATGCTAGTCGCTTCTCCGCCCGCGATATTTCAGCTTGCTTCGATTGTACATTACGAAAGGTAGTCTGCTTTTGGGTTTGAAGCTCTCTTGCTTCATTCTCTACCTCGCGTATTTGCCGAGTTAGGTCACGCTACAAGACAATATTAGCATGGTGGTAATCCGTCACGAAAGGTCTAAGAAAAATGACTTACGATCTTCTCTGTAAATGCCGCAGCATCAAACTCCACAGGACCCTTGTCGATTTCTCGTTGGAGTTTGTTGATACCTTGATGTAACTTCTTGCGCTCCTCTGCATATTTCATCCCGGTCTTCCGTTCAGCGTCGACTTGAAGCCTCAGATTCTTTATCTTGTCATTGAATTCGTTTATCTTGTCCTTAAGGCGATCAGCATTCTTACTTGCTCCGCCGAACAGATCTTTTCTCTCCTTCACAGCCACTTGAATCTTAGAGAAATATTCTTGCTTATCGGAGACGGATTTTAGTGCAGGCCCCATCCGAGACTTGAACCTCTCCCTTTCGCCAATCAAAGCGATTCTCTTTGCTTTCAACTCCTTTTTTTCGTTATTAGCGTTTGCATAATGAACAATAGGCTTGGCCATTTCTAAAAGCTGTAGTCGTTTTTTGGTCTCTTCCCTTTGCCTCAACCTCTCCACATCTTCACGTTGCATCGCTTGCCGGCTTTCTAAGTTTGTCAGAAGCTCCTTATTGTTAAGATTTTTAGCCAAAACCTCCTTTTGGTCTGCGCGTAGAGCTTTCAGGCTTTCATGCCATTTGACCATCTCGGGACCGGCCGCCGCTCTCTGTGTCGAATGTAACAACTCGATGGGCGATAAGGCCGCGAATTCGCTAACTTTATCTTGTGGAAGAAACTGACAAAGATTATCGATTTGAATGGAGAACGATTTGGATAGTTCAAGCACAGCGATTTTGTTTGATGCTTTGCCATTTATTGTGAACGTGCTCTTATTGCCTTCGCGTTTGATGATGCGACGAATGATGGGGTTTTGGCGCATATTTGGCCTAGCCTGTAGTTCAATCTCAATAACCGCTTCATCGGACCCATGCTTCACGAACTCGGCCGGATCTTTCGCTCGGCCCAGATACTAAAGTCGGATATCGACCAGGTCAGAAGACAATTATTTGTCAATAAACAACAAGATACAATACTGTTCTTACCTGCGGACCCCATCCCAAACCTAGGCAGATGGCACACACAATCGTACTTTTCCCCGTCCCGTTTGGGCCAATCACCATGTTGAGCCTTGGGCCAGGAAAACATTCGGCGGCTGTGTATGTCACGAAATTCGTTAACTTTATCCTCACGATGGCACCGGGACGAAAATTGAAGGAGCCATTTGAATCCGTATCTGGTGTTTGCTGGCCATCGTCTTGCTCCCCACTGAGTTCTGTTTCCACTTGCGATCGATCGGTTGGCGGGGCAGAGTTGCTATCGGCTGAACGAGTTGTTTCTGCAGTTGAAGATTCCGAATCCGACCCGGAGCCTTCAGACACTTCCCTAGTACTACCATTGGCCTCATCTACCGAATCCCTACTCAATCGACGGCGTTTGTTGCTGGAAGCCTGGGAATAGGGGGTGGCATCGTCGCCATCTGACTCGGATTTGACAACTTGACGGCGCTTTCCCCTGGAGACAGCCAAAGCGGATGGCATTGTAATATTCCTGGCTACAACATTATTCTCTAGCCTGGGTTTCCATCCAAGGATGTTTGTTGGTTTCAAGTATTAAAAAAATGGTCGGAATCCTCGTGTTTCCCTTTTGAGTGTTTTTCCAGCGCGTCGCGTTCTTGGCACGTGATGGATAGAGTGAGAACACTTCCTTTTTATTACTAACGTAATCCACCACCTTGTGCACCACACCACCGAATGCACCACTTTTTTCAAG
>JANTQB010000180.1:0-26409 GCA_032988175.1 Myotisia sp. PD_48
AGAAAAAAAAAAAAAAAAAATAAAAAGAGGATAAAAAAAAAAAAAAAAAAAAAAACGAGCACCAAGTAGATGAAGCTAATTATCAGATATAAGTTGAGGGTGAAAGCTTGGCCAGGATCAACCTCAGCCTCCATTTCAGGGCTAATTTATTACATCTTAATATTATACCTTGAAGAAACCTCCCCGGAGTTCCAAATTCCCGAGCATCCACTCGTATTCCTGGTGCCTGAGGTTTTTTGTCCTGGACTGCTATAATTAACCACTGTGGATCTCGTATGCGTGCTGACAGGCGATCAGAGTTCTCCACAGTTGAAATTGCAACCCCGACTTCACAAGAAAATATACGAGATTTCTGGATCGAATTCTGAGGATTGACACACTAATTGCTGATTGCGGGAATTGCTACGCTCGAATTTACCCATTCGTCACAAATTTCTCGTGTCGAGATATCGACAATTACGAGAAATTCTGGAGGTTCATCCACTCTGTTTGTAACCTGGGGTTGATCCAGGGGGCTGAACTCAGGCACGACCAGTTTGTGATTGGTAGTTTCATGACAAATTATTCTCATTGATGCATATACTTATCTGTGTGCTGTGCATTTCACCCATGAGTGTGGTCATACCCTGTCCTGTTATGGGGCTCATGATCAGAAAAGCATGGGGTTTTATACCCTTAAATGATAAGATGAAGATGGGGCAAAGATTGACCTAGATACGAGCGGCATTCATATATTCAGGCCATTTCCTTCCCAACTGGACGTGCTCTTCATCTCGTTGAGTCTTCATAAACCAATAAGATATTGATAAAGATGGTTACGCATCGTGCAGTGTTATTATTGGGCCTCCTGGTCGGGGGAAGCCATGCCTTTATGGATGGTCTTCCGAATTTGGTTGATAGAAGTACGATGCCATTAATGGAGGGAACCTCTGCAATGCTAGGGGACTTTGAATCCATTGCTAAACTAGGGCAGTTGGATAAGCGGCAGCGCGGCTGTCGACCTGGAACTAGTATGTTGTTCTACTCTCCTATCACTCAATAGAATTATTGGCTGATCTATTTACTTGAATTATCTAGAAATGTGTGGAGCTGGTTGCTGTCCTATCGCAACCACATGTGTAAGTAGACCCATCCAGCTATCCTAATAATATTTTGGCTTAACTTCTACGATAGTGTCAAGACGGCTGCTGCCCAGCCAACCTTCCGGCTTGCCAACCAAATCGGTTTTGCTGCCCTGCTGGCTATCGCGCTTGCGGCGCTATTAATCCAACGCAATGTAGTCTCCCAGGATACAGTTGTTGCGCTGCCCCATCAAATCTTACGTGCCCACAGGGCAGTACATGCTGCGGTGGGAAAATGTGTTGCCTCAGGGGTTCTCAGTGCCACAATGGAAACGTCTGCTGTGCTCCTGGTCAAGTGCCATGCAATGGATGGTGTAAGTCGAGAATTTAGCATTATCCATTCCTCTATGGCGGAAATGGAGATATATTGAACCTGACTAACGATAAACGATCAGGCTGCCAAAGCGGATCCAAGTGCAGTGCTCAAAAAGGCCTCTGTGAGGCTGCTGGATTGACCAAGACCGGATCTAAACCCAGCCAGACATCTGGGAAAAGGCCTCCCACCTCTACAAGATCCTCAACAAGAACGCCCACGGTTACCACGCCAGATGAACCCTCATCAGAAAATCCTAGTCCAACACGAACTTCGAATTCGGTCACTCTAACAAAACCGACATCCACTCGGTCATCCACTAGGTCATCTAGTAGGCCAACTTCAACGGATGATGATGAGCCCACTAAAACGGATGAACCTACAGGTACAGATGAGCCCACTGGAACTGATGAACCGACAAACACAGATGGACCTACGAGAACAGATTCCCCGACTGGAACGGATGAACCTACAAGGACGGACGAGCCCACGGGTACAGACGAGCCCACAAGAACGCCTACCGGAACAGATGAACCAACAAGCACAGATGGGCCAACTACCACCGATGAACCAACAAGCACAAGTGAAGACTCAACCACGACAGGAACAACGACAACGGCCACTACTAGCGCAATGCCAACGATCCTTTTCCCCTACCATCCAATTTTGCTTGATGATGTGAGTTCTGATCTTCTAACCAAACAAAAAATTTACCTGTCAAGTATTATACGTTGCTGACATCTTTCCCCTGGTCAGCTTGTTAAAAATCTCTGTCTTGGTAAGAATTTGATCATCGAGAAGAATATTTTGAAAGTATGTGGAATAAATATTGATGTACTGCTTCTCCGTAGGATTGAGACTCAGGGCAGCACCCGTAAACGAAGAAGTCCTTAGATACGCAGGATCTAGGAGCGGGAATCGGGCTCAAACCAAGTGTAAGGGGGGTAATTGCTGCACAGGTAGGTTCCTTTTGTCAGGGATAACAGAAATAGAGTTGTTGGCCATGGGTTTCAACCGTTTCGAGGTGCTAATCATTGAATAGGGCAAACAAAAGCCGAGGGGCCAAACAAGGGCACGCCATTATCTTGTGACGAGTATCCATTCGCATCAAGTATGGAAGGGGGCCCAGGTGCCCACGTCGGATGCATTACTGACTTCCAGAACGGCGCCCAAGGAGAGACTTTGGGTGAATTTTACCGGGAACATAGGCTCAGGAGAGGCGACAAGTTTATGATGAGGGTCACTGGCATCGATTGTGATACTGTCCAGGAAGATGAAATCCCGGGCTGTACTGTTTTCAGAAAGCGTGATGTCCCAAATGAAGAATCTGGAAAGTTTTACCCCCCTGATTCTTCATCGGACAGAGGAAGACTTTTGTTTGGGCTTGGCGATTTGGGCGCAGGTTCTTACCAGGTTATGGTTCGCTTCCCAGAAGATGCTGAGATCTCAGAAGTCTATGTTATCAACAATCAGGGGCACAGGTTTACTGGGTAAGTCCGCACTTGATATTGAGTTGCATTGTAAGGACGCCAACTGACCAGCGTATTGATATAGCTCTTCAAAACCATCCGGCGGAATGTATATGCTGTCATTCAACTTTGAAGCTCCAGTTTATGGAGCTACCGTAGTTGCAAAGACTACGGAAGACGATCTGGAAGCAGATTCCTTTGAGTTTAAAAAAGATTCTGGTCCACCATCTACAACCACTATTACCACAGTGATTGGTGGGTCAACCATAACTACCACATACTGCCCGGAGACCGAGACACCGGTTTATCCCCCAGTGACCACAACTATCACCACTGTCGTCGACGGGACAACAATCACCACGACATTCTGCCCAGATACTGTACTCCCAACTTATACCCCAGTCGAGCCACCGCCAGTATCTTCGGCCGAGGATACGCCAACCGAATCAATGCCGACGTATGAGCCTGAGCCAGAGCCAACTGGACCTGGGGAATACCCGGAATCTTCTTCTCCGCTAGGACAGCCTTCGTATAGCGAATCTGAAGTTAGTCCAGAACCTTCGTCAGAACCGTCTACGTACCCGCCTCCGCCTCCAGTGGGTAACTCTACGGTGTCATCTCCAGTGCCACCTGAGCAGACATCTAACGAGGGCAATCAGCTATCCGGTAATTGGTTGGCGAAGGGTGCATACGGCATTCTAGCGCCCCTGTTTTTGTTGTTGTTGGCACACTAACTCGTAATACCCCAAATATCCCACTATACAACAATTCGATCCGATGAGATACCATTTTTGTACATAACCAATCCGTTTAGCTGTCACAAGTAACTAATTGATTCCATCTGATGTCGAATAACTATCAACCAACCCAACGAGGAAAGTCACAGGGGCCACGTCACCTGATTCATGGAGATCATCAGCTAATCCCGATTTGAACTAGCGCGGGGTGGTGACGTCTTTTCTCTTTTTCCTCCCTGAAAGCTAAATTCAATTCAAGTCAAGTCTATTAAGCCAACCCTTTAATTCATCCAGGACATACATCATACATCCCCCCCACTTACCCTATATCAAGAAAGCGCCATTTATTGTCTTCTAGGATACCAGTGTCTTGCAGTGCTACAGCTCCTCTTTGTCTTTCTCTGTCTGGAAATTCCCAGGTTGCCCTTCTCAAGAAATGTCATCAAGCAAAGATGTCGGTTCGGGTGTCCCAGCCAGTAGTCGAGGATCCTGGTCGAGCTTTTTAAAGGTGAGATAGTGAATCTTTCTTCCTTTCTCTTCTTAGAGATGCAGGGGCTTGGTTTCTATCCCATTTATCTTGTTCCTGGAAACGCTAACCCACTTCTATGAGTTACAGTCTATTGCTTCATTCAACGGAGATCTTTCCTCTCTTACAGCTCCACCTTTTATTCTCTCTTCTACCTCACTCGTTGAATACTCCGCTTACTGGGGCGAGCATCCTGCGTTGCTTGTCGCGCCAGCCCGAGAGCAAGATCCTGCAAAGCGAGCCTTGCTGGTTCTGAAGTGGTTCCTTAGCACGCTTCACCAACAATATTGCACTCGCAGCGAGAAGTTAGGCAGCGAGAAGAAACCGTTGAATCCGTTTCTCGGAGAGTTGTTCATTGGTAAATGGGCGGATGACGGAGAAGTTGGTGATACTCGATTGTTTAGTGAGCAAGTGAGGTACGTCCTCTCGTCTCCTTTCCCTACGAATTTAGGATAATTTATATTTATACCATATTTTTATGTACTTACTAACTGATTCTAGTCATCATCCTCCAGTCACTGCATATGCGATTGAAAACGAAAAGCATGGTGTTCAGGTCAGTCCTTATTGACATGCTCTTAATATTGGGGATGCTTTTAATTTTAAGATAATCCTAACAGCTTCATTATATCTATAGCTACAAGGGTATAACGCACAAAAAGCTTCATTTTCGAGTACCATCAACGTGAAACAACTAGGCCATGCTATATTTTCTTTTCCAATCCCCGGCGATTCCTCCGGCGAACGGGAATATTATTTAATTACGCTGCCCTCGCTACACATTGAGTCTTTAATATACGGAACTCCATTTATCGAACTCAACAAAACAACTCAAATTGTGAGTTCGTCGGGATACACAGCCAAGATCGATTACTCGGGCAGAGGCTGGGTAAGCGGGAAGAAAAATAGCTTCACTGCGATATTATACCACCAAACCGAAGGCGAGAAGAAACCCCTGTATACAGTTGACGGCCAGTGGTCTGATAGTTTCGTCATCAGAGACGCTCGAAGTAAGAAAGAGATAGACAGATATAGCACCAAGGCTTCGAAAACTACACCTCTCACAGTTGCTTTGCTTGAAGAGCAAGATCTGTATGAATCCCGTCGGGCGTGGAATGATGTTGCAACGTCGATTGAAAAAGGAGATATGGATGCAACATCAGTAGCCAAGTCGAAGATCGAAAATGCCCAGAGAGAACTTCGAAAGATGGAGAAAGAGGAGGGTCGAGAATGGACAAGAAGGTTTTTTAGACGAATGGATTATACGAACAATGGTGAAAACAGCGAAAATCCAACAATTGAAAAGGAGAATGAAATCTTCAAACGTCTTTTAAAGATTATTGGTGTTAATGGCCTGGATTCTTCATCCTCGTCCTCTCCTTCGCCGTCATCATCATCGTCGTCGTCGTCTGCTCCTTCCCTTGATAGTGATAAGACCAATGGAGTATGGAGATTCGACCCAGTACGAGCGAAGGGTGCTTCCTCTCCTTACCACGAGGATTCAGGGCGCGGTTTGGGCCTTGGAATTGCTCTTGCGGAGTGATTTTTTTTCATTCTCTGGGTTGTATGAATCCGATAGTTGCTTGTCATCAGGGTATTTATGTTGTTGCCCATGATTGTTATCATCAAGGTTCCTTGTTCAGAATAATTACGTGGCTAGGTATCGGATCGTTCCGAACGCCCTATAGAGTCGCAATGGCTGCTTTGCTCTGTTGTTGATGTTACAGGACGCGTGCTGTCTAGCTTTTTTATCTTTTCTTTCGTAATCCAGTACCCCTGGAATGAGCCATAATAATAATATCATTTGTATAGAATAGACATTGATTATATTTGCGATTGAAATGGATCACAGTAATTTATCGGGTTGCCCCTTTTCCGCTCCTCGCAACAAGAAAGGAGATGTCGACTTAACTAGGATTGGTATATCCACTAGATATCGAATATAGAAGACAGGGGATATTAACTCATGCTTAAGAACGTATTCCATCGCGAAGGTGGCTCTTGTTCTCTCGCAGCTCATCCATTTCACCCTGGCTCTCAACATCTTCTAATTTATTCCCTTTCTTGTTCTTTTTGCTCTTCTTATTTTTCTCTTTCTTTTCCTTCTTTGGGAACTCGCTACCTGGTCCAACAAGATATTTTCCTGGGTGAAAGATGTTAAAGAGAACTACTGCAACTAGCATAGTCGTCGCATCGAGGACATAAAACGCCGCTTCGTTTGTTGCAAGGGAAGAATGGATACCACCCGAGTATTCGATCAGTCGAAAAATAATGCGTACTGAAATGAGGGCGAGGCCTGCGTACACAGCGTAGAGGAGTGAGCGCCAGGGATAAAGCGGCGCTTGAATTTGTTCCGCAATGGCCATTTTTTTGTGGAAACGGATCGAAAGGGCAGTGAAAAGGAGAACAAAAAGTTCTTGGAGGCCGATACCTCCCATATCTGATGATGTGAATATTAGCATGGATGTTGGAGAGAAATATTAATAAGGAAAGGAAGGTTTACATATATTGATCCCGATTCTGGTCGTGCTGGGAGTATCAGAGGTCATCAAACTGCTGGATGAACCCTGGACAAGGAAAGCAATGACGTCCAGAAGGACGAAAATCAGAGTCAACTTTCGCGCCGATATCCCGAAGCATTGCTTATCAGGAAGGAAGAAGTGAACCATGCGGCCAAGGACCATGTAAACGTAGGCATTGATCCATAGCGGTGCTAGGGCGATCAGTATGAAACTCGGGATTGCGACTCCTTTTTGGAACAAATCTTTCGCTCCAGCGGCTCGGAGGGAAAATGCAGTAACCTCCCAAAACCCAGCTACTATTATAACCCAGGAGAATCTCTATAATGCTCTGATTAGCTGACTTGGATATATTTTCGTTGTACCCGGAAGCTCACCTTCTTATAAGCGACGGCCTGAACCAGGTGCACGATCGAAACCACACCGAATAGCACTGCAAAAACAATTGCTGCGCCAAAAGAAGGACAATATGACCATGCTACATTGTCATCATTTTCAAAATCAAGCCCTCTACATGAGCTCATTCTGTCTCTTCTCCCTCTTCTTGTCTCTTCTTAATAGGTTCTTCTGAAATTCCAGGGACCAAAATGGGATTGAAAAGACAGACGGGATCGTGGCCAAATAGTGGGATGGAATATTTAAAAACAAAAATAGCCACAGGTATGGAATGGAATGGGCCACTGAAGGGTATATGTAAATTTATAAATTGAATCAAGCCAATAATCCCATAGCTCTGCTCAACAATGGGGGGTTGAAGTAATTGGAAACAGATCAATAGTTGCAAAGGGTATATATACGATTGGGGCGGAGAGGTAGGTAGGTATAAATACTTTCTCCTTCCATCGTGCAAAAAAAAATAAGAATCGTCAAAAACTATGAAAATTAGCCGTGAAGGAGCCAGCCAATATTCATTCGAGCAGGACCCGGCATATTCAACAAAACGTCCGCAGCAAATGGCATGGGTATACATATCGCATTCTAAACGGTGAGAGTAAATCGAAACAAAGGCTTTGATGACGAAGTCATTGTGACTAAGACGAAAAGAATACGAGAGGCGCGAGTCTATTTTAGTAACAATCCAAGATATCAAATGCTCAGACAGCGAGATCTGGCTGTGAGACGACCAGTTGAAACAAGCGGGACTGGAGCGTGAAGGAACGTTTGACACAGCCGACGCTCCATGCAGAACTCCTGAGGTAATTGATGTAGTACGCGGCATGTTCGTCAGCCAGAGGGCAGGGTATCGGTTTAGCGCGACCGTTGGTTGACAAGGGGGTTCTCATTGAGCGCTGCTTTTGAGATCTTCATAAGATCCTTAATAATTCTTTTACGATTGATTCGCTTCTCAACTAGTTACTGAAGAGGCTGTAGGGTTCCTTCGGAGGAACCCTGTTACCCATCCCTTGCCTAATGGAGTTGTATTACCATCCATTTCAAGAATATCGTTAGCCATTTCGCGTAAAGGAGGGTGGGAAGGCGGAAATCCCATACGATCTTGCTCCATTACCCATTTAACAAGGAATTCTTCCTGCTTAGGAGAGAGTCTCTGTTGAAATTGGTGGCCTATTTGTGCATTCGTTCCGCCATTCATTCGGGTTTGTAGTGTTGAGCGAGGGATCGAATAGGCCTTTGCAGCCGCGCGTAGGGAGGTATGAGTTCCATTTTTAAGGTCTGCAAGTGCTTTTTGAATACGAGTCTCACGATCTGAAGCCATCATGTATAGAGAGGTAGTATTACGGTGGCTAGTTTGTAGGTAAAAGTGGAATTACTTGTTCCGATTCTATTATATGTGAACTATACGAAGAAAGGCGCGTCTTCTTGGCCTTGGCTGACCACGTCAACGTTAACTGGCTGATACGTAACTAAACGGAGAATGCGACGGTTGAGAATAGAATAGTTAGTTAAGGTTAATTAGGCAGAAGAATTAATGAATGGCCTCGTCGATATTAATTTACACTGCTTGATATGAACTGATGTGATCTTCTAAGAGAATGGTTGGGCGTGAAAAAAAGCATTGCATTTTCCCTCGATTTCCTCCCACCCCATGGTACAGGACTAAGTTAAAATGCATTTAAGTCAAAATACAATGTTAGAAGAGTAGGAATAGTTGATAATACAGGGAAACCCAGTAGCTCTCGTCCTGATTTTCTCAAGAAAGAAAAAAGACAAAAACAGAGGAACGGAGAGATGGGGAGAAAAGACAGCACCAAATTTCGATAAACCGTGGCATGGAGTAATATAGAGCGAAGAGAGGAGAAAGAGAGAGACAAGAGACGAGGAGGGAGGAAGAGAGAGATGTAGAGAAGAAAGAAACAAGGGAGTAAAAGAGTAGAAAAAACGGGGAAACATGCTGTTTTTTTCTTTTTCATAAAAAATTCGCACTTTTTCACCTGTCCAGATAATAAGCCCATATGACCCCAAGGAATGGATTAATGCGTTAAATAAAACAAGACACAAGGGAGTCAGAGAAAGGCCCATTTGCACACTCCGTTGGTACCAATCCATTTAGCAAAAACGACGTTAAAAAAAGCAAACATTAGCAGAGAGAAATTGAAAAGAAACGAAACAAAATACTAGGAAAGATACCACAGCCAGGCTCCCATTAATTTGAAAATGAAAACAATAAAAGAGGAAAGAAACCTTATGGATGGAACAAAAGCACCACAAAAAAGAAATAAATAAACCCCATTGATTGGAGAGAGAGAAAAAAGCCATATTGCGGGGGTAAGGCAGAGGATGGAAAAACAAAAGATTAAATCCCACCAATTATGATTATTAATAGTTTCGATTTCAATTCCCTTGCACTCTCTTTTCATTTTTTTGTCGTGTGATGATCTTTCTTTTTCTTGGTGGGCTTGTCCAATCTCACGTTTCTTTTATTTAATGGGTATAATTTCCTCCCCACCCACCACCGCGTCCAGAGTTGCTATAGTAGTTGCTGCCAAACCCAGCGCCGTAGTTATTGTACCCTGTGGCCTGATGGTGCGTCTGCGAAGAGCCAGTTTGGTGACCTAACCCTCCGAGCCCGCTGTATTGCGGATTAAGGTGAGGATAACCGCCAAATGCCTGTTGGTTACCCTGTTGTGCCGCTGGGATGGGAGGCAGACTTGTTTGGGCTGTTGTTGGCTGCAATGGAGCATTATTGGTGGCAGAGCCTGGGCGATTCGCCTGAGAAATTGAGGGACTTGGCCCACCTGCCTTCGAGGTCTCGAATGCCTTAGCACTGCTACTGTCGTCAGTACTACCAGCCTGTTGCGAGGGCATTGGCTGATTCTGACCGAAGCCAGACTGGGTGCGACCAAACACGTCAGGAATTCCACCAAAGGCTGTTGCGCTCGTAGATTGCTGCTGCCCTTCCGAGGCCTGGGCGGATCCAGTACGGGCGTATGCGGTAGCGTCTCTGCCAGGAACCGTTTGATTGAAACCTGCTACATTGGCAGGCGAAGACGAATGCTCATAACCATAGCCGGCATGCTGTTGGGGCTGGTTGTACATACCTCCCTTGCCGTATGGAGCATATTGGTTTTGGTAGCCAAACTGGGATCCATGAGGAAGGTAATGGTCTTCATATCGTCGGGCATCGTCATACATGGGACGATTTCTTCCGCCATAGTTTGGTTGACCCATTTGATTCATATACGCATTGGGATAGTGGGGGTTGGTATAGTATGGGTATCCATAATTAAAGCCACCATGTGCACCTTGAGACTGAGGTATATGGGATGGTTGAGCAGATTGCATTTGACCAGGCACCGTTGGATTCGGGGTATTTTGTCCGCTATTTGGAGCTTGAGCCTCGACTTGCGAATAGCGATTGGGCGGTTGGCTGGCAGGTATTTGCGGTTGAGATTCAGCACCAGTAGTTCCGAATCCTGTTCCCGCAGCCCGTTGAGTTGCAGTCGGATCTTGATGCTGTCCATATCCATTATAATAGTACGGGTTACGTGCTTGATCACCACCGTAGAAGGCAGAGTAATCGCCAGCAGAGGTAACAACAGCAGGTTGCTGAGTAGGAACGGCTCCCTGGTTTGAGAAGGGTTCTTGGGCCTGTGGTTGAGGTTGATGTTCGGTTGGTTGGTTGAAAATATCATATTGTTTCTGGGCCTCTCCATAGCGGGCGAAATCGTTGAATGATGCCTCGGCAGAGGTTGTGGGGTGAGCAACAGGAGCAGGAGGTAATCCAGGAGCAGGTCGAGTAGCAATTGGAGCTGGTTCTGACACAATAGCAGTTCTGGTGGAAGGAGGAAGTGCGGCTCGTGGGGCGACAGGGGAGTGTTGCGGTGGTTGAGGTCGTGTTTCGGGTTGCTCTCGTTCTTCGTCAATATCAGCGTCATCAATGGATCCGTTCAATCCCATGCTACCAAACTGAACGGCGGCACGGTCAACTGCGTGGTTTCCTGGCATAACGACAGCTTCCTGTTGTTCCATCATCCTACGTTGGAAGCTGGGCCCACGGCCTGACCCAGTTCCAGCTTTGTAGGGATATCCAGGGATCGGCGCACGGGTTGGTTGAAGAGGCTGTTCCTCGTGTTGCGCTGGTATTTTCTCGGCGCCAATGGCAGTTGGTAATGGCAAATGAGGTTCGATTGTCTCAACGATTGGTTTAGCTGTTGTCGCTTGTTCTGTTTGAGAGGTTAGAGGGGCGGCTTGAGGTATAACAGGAATAAGTTGAGGCTCGATAGCAGGAGGTAATTGTTCTCTGGCAATAACTTCGGGTGGAGGAATTATAGATTCAGTCGGGTGAGAATCGAGAACAGATTCGGTGGTAGTGGTGGTAGTGGTGGTAGGGGCAGACTCAGGGACAGCGGGTGGTGGTGGTTCCTTGACAACAGCAGGGGCCGGTTTCGCAAATAAGCTTGCCCATCCTCGCTTCGAGCCTTCAGGGATCAGGCTGCTCTTCGCAGTCTGTTCTGTCGCGGGGATGACAGTCTCTTCAGTACTCGGATTTTGTGGGTTTACATCACCAGAAGGTAACACCGGGGCGGTTTCAACGGCGGCCAAAGGAGCTTCTGAAGCTTCGGGCGCGTGTGTTGGAGGTTTGTCGCTTCGAGCTCCATTAATCTGAGCAGGAGGGACTCGTCCACCGCGAGCTCCACGTCCACGATCCCCACGACCACGGCCACGGGCTTCAAACCCTCCGCGTCCACGTCCAGCTCGCATTGGAGGGGCATTGTTCTCTGCGATTTGGGGTTGACTCTCTTTGGGCTTTGGTTTAGAGCGATCAATATGTTTCTTCTTTACCTCACCCCACTGCGAGACGTTGCCTAAATAGAGAATATCGAGTAAGCCATGAGAAAAGAATATTTTCTTGTCGAGGAATGTTCGTAAAAGAAAAAGAGGAAAAATCAAGGAAAAAACTAACCTTCTGTAATTCTCTCAATTGCAAGCTCCAAGTCCCCATCAGCATCCTCAAGAGCAAAAACCAGGTCTTCGTCGGTCCAATCGGCGAAGAGTTCTCTTATGGTTGATAGGCTGTTGGCATGCTTCTTCTTAAGCAGGCCAATCTCGCCTTCGTCCTCATATGATGGTGTTTCGAGGCTCTCCTGGCCTGTGGGCTTTGCGGATCTACTACTAGCACCACCTCGTCCGCCTCTAGATATGTGGCCACCCCGTCCACCGCGAGCCGACCCTCGCCCACGAGCGGCGGATGGTCGTGACTGTACCTCAGACATTTCTCTATGATAATATAATCGTCGATTAAATCAACGGTTGTGGTGCGGAAGGAAGCTATAATAAAATGGGACCGCGTGTGAGCTGGGGAAGGCAGGGGGAGAATTTCGATCGCCAACAAGAGAGCTTGAAGTTAAGACGCCGCAAACGGGGAAGAAACACTCAGAACGTACCTCTCCCAGTGCAAGTGAATTGGGACCACGGCGAGCAGATCACCAGGGTAGATACGATATACTGCAAGGGAAACCAGGGACAAATGGGCAGAAAGAAAAGAAAAGAAGACGCAGAACAAGAAGATGCGATGGAGTTTGAGGAAGTGGAAGAGGAAGAAGAAGCGGACGAGGAAGAAGAGGCTTTGGAAGGCAAGTTTCGCGTTGCCCGATCGGGTTTGGCGGTAAGAAAAGCCTTTTCGGTGTTACGCGAATACCGCCCCGTACGGTTGTCAGTTGGCGGTTGACCTGGAGTGAACCATAGTTAATTGGTTAGTATACACCTTATGACCGTACCAATACCAAACTCTAACTGGCCTCTCTTGCATCTCAAGTTTGAAGCTTCAACCCAGAGTCACAGAGAGGAGATGCTGAGAAGAAGATCAGGAGAATAGGTCAAGTGGAATATCAGAGAACTCGCACAAAACTGACCTCACTCAACACTGGACTCACAGGACTCACCAGACTCACTCATTGAATCTTGATACAACGCCCACGGATGGATCGGATCCCGTCTTTCAAGCCTCCCAACCCCCACCTACTAACATATCATTTCACTGCTGATACTGGCTCCAGTTGGTTGGACCTTGGGCTAATATGAACGGCAATTCCCTTCGATCTTTCAACTCCTGGGCAAAGAAAATCCATCCGCCACTCCCTCGAACCACCCGAGAATCGCAGCAACTCCTCAACCTCCTCACCTCTTCGTTTCGCCGTCATCTTGACAATGAACATCCCCCAGTCCGGGAAGAAGCAGACAAAGAAATAAACGCTTCTTCTTCCCTTTCATCTTCCTCTGCTTCCTCTTATCCCAATGGCAAGGATACCGATAATGTGTCCAGTCTTTTACGCTCAGCTCCAGAACAACATCTAAATTCAATCCTCCAACACCCACTTTTCACCACCATCCCATCAAAGATATCCCGCCTACAACCAGATCATGCAACATCTACGGCTCGCAATGGCGGTAATAGTAATAATATAAAACCGCCTTTTATGCTAGATGCCCTCGATGATGCCATGGCATCCGGCAGAGCGGATGCTCGATTCCTACACAGCTATCTTCAATCACATCGGGCATCCATGCGATCACTCTCGAACGCCGCGGCAAAAGCCGTGATGCAAAAATCCAAAGTCGGGTCAAAGGTGATCACTTGGTTTTTCGCAGCCGATCCGGACACAGTCAAACAATTTTTTGCCAACAGACACACAATGGCCTTGGTCATGCCATACCTTGCTGCAGAGGGTCGCCAGGCTAACGTGGCAACCTGGTTGGATACCTTTGCCAACAAGAGAACCTCGTCCAACTCTAAATCCTCCGACAGCAATAGTTTCAGCGAGTTCAACGTGATTTATGAATATGTCGCTGCCGAGATCAATTTCGGCCAGGGTATAAACAGCGCATTGGAATTCTTCCTCAAGACAGGTCGTGCATCCCAGCGGCTAGGTAGTTATGCGTTTCGTCCAACAGCATGCTATCTCGCTCAATGGATATCTTCTCCAGATCACTCACTCGATACAAAAATCATCCCGACAGAAACATATGATGAATTCTTAGCCGTTTGCATGCAGGTGCCAGATGATTACTGGGCTGCTATTCTTGCTCTCTACCACCCGACACAGCCTAATCCCAGGCCTGCATTGAAACATATCAAACACTACTGGAACACTCGCACAGAGCAACAACAAAAGCAACCGCTTAGGCCCGATCATTCAGCTCGCGTTCTCCGGCTTTGTCTTGAATCTGCCTCGCTCTGTCTCCAGCAGGAACTCTATTCAGAGGCTAACTGGCTGGTGAATATAGCCAAAGAGATATTACCAGCTACTTCGACATCAACATCCTCCTCACAAAACCAGCCCCGTGAAGATGACGCCCCTTCTAATATTTTAGGGGCCAGTTTATTTCCCGCTCTAACTTGACACTTTCGGCGAAATGATTTTCAATGTGACACTTGATCATCCAGCCTTTTTAATAAATATGCACATAGCACCAGGATTGAACAGGAAACCTGATTTCATCCATTAGTTACTTATTTCTTGAACGATTTCTTTGTATTTTTTTTTGTCTTGCAGCGATGATTACTGGTACATAGCTTGAGATCTACGGAGCACATTCATCTTTTTTCGTATTTTTTTATTTTATTTTTTTTTTTCCCTTGATTTTTCATTTTCATTTTATTTTTATTTTTCGATACGTGAATAACTATGTGAATTACGTGTGGTTATACTAGATTAACCTGGGGTAAATGAATGGTGCTAGTTCCTGCACGTAATTTGTTGATATGCATCCAAGTTGCGGAGAAAAACAAGCTTAACCCCGACCAAACAGACTTCCCTCGCGCTCGCGAAAGTCCAACTTTTACCATCTGCGCTCCATCTCGCTTCTATCACTTTTCCCATCTGATCCAAAACAGTCAACTCCCAATTGCCAGATTTTGGCTCCGTTACTCAATTACGACTCACCCCATCTTGTTAGCACCATGGATAGCAAAGCAAATGGAGCGCAACCAATGGCTGGTATGTTCCTTCACCAGATAGTTTAGTTCAGGCATTTTTTGCTTGCTACTTTCATTTATTGTCATCGTTATCTATAGGCTATATATCCCATTCAACTAGCCACTAGTTATACAGCTTCTCATGGTCAATTACTAACGACTTCTCTAGCTCCAATCATTCCCGCGCCAGAAGCCATGCCACCAATCAACGAAGCTGCCACTACTGCTATTACAGCTCCTGAACAAAGCGAATCAGAAGCAAAAATCAGCGGTCTAGATGAATCATCTAAAAAAGACCTTCCATCCTCCGAGGCTCCAGAAAACAAAAATGAACCTCTTCCCACCGACCTTCAAGGAAAGCAACGGGTTTCTCCTACTACCACTGAACCAGCCAAAGAATCATCCGATAAACCGGAAGTTGAAACCAAAGTCGGTGACAAGCGAGATTTTGGCAACATGGAATCCAGTCCTGAGAAAACCGAAAATAGTGAGCCGCTGGAGAAAAAATCCAAGCCTGATACGGAACAGGAACAGCCTACAGCAACCAAGCCTACAACAGCACAGGTCAATGGCAACGGCAACGAAGTAAAGAAGAGGGGGCCTGGAAGACCAAAACGAAACCCTACAGAGACCCCAGATAAAAAGCCTCGGAAAGTATCAACACCCCGAAGCACCGAAGGCATTGGAAGCAGAACTAGAAGTCGCGCACAGGCCTAGCTGGGTAAAATGCAATTGCCCTTAGTTATATACTACAATTTGTGCTTGGACTGGATCGCGTTGTAAAAATGACCCGTGTTTGCTTTCCTTTGCGTGGCATTTGGGTTCATTAATGTATACCTTTGTCCCTCCGGAGGCGCGTACTCCAAGCCAGTGTATTCTTTTGCTTCAAATCCCTTTCTTATTTTTTCTTCTTCTTCTTGTCAGATGTACTATCTAGGCGCGTCAACGGTGCAGGAGGGGAGAGGGAGAGACTCTAATACTACAGGGGAACACATCTGTGATCCAATCCTTATCGGTGTACTTGTTCGGTTGCTGGCTATTTCCTATTGACATTAAGCTGGCACGGCTCTCGGGATTAATAGGTTGTTCAAAAATCGTTCTGTTTAATAGTTTATCGGAAACAGTCCTTATATATCTATTTGAGATGGTGTTTTCCTTTACTTTCCAAATACTATATCCTCATCATTGCATCGTCATTTGAGTAAGATGAAGTGTTAGGATACACATGGGAAAAGCAACAAACCTACCACGAGGTCAAATATTCCTTTACCCACTACCTAATAGTTAAGATATGTACAGAGTAGACAGCTGTCAGACGTGTTATGTTTTCTTTTTCCTTTCTTCCTAACTATTTAGCCTTGCATCAAGAACAGCCATAAAAAGTGCAACCTAATACTTAAGCAGATCGTCTCAACATCAATCATCCAAGCTCTGAAGCCAGGAAATCCCGTCACTCGCTCGCCCAGGGTTTAGGGCAATAGAATGACATGTCTAGAGGTTTGAAGAAAAGCTCAGGATCTTCGTATTTGCTGACTGATCCTACAACAATGAAGAGAGGGGGAGGTGAAAAAAAAAGCTGTCGCCTAGCTGAGCATTCGTTGCATTCCCGCATGGATTGCGATGTTCCTTCGTGGCTGACGACTATTCAATCAGCTTTAACTTCAAGGCAATCCCTCTCTCCTGCCTGAATGCCTTGTTGACTTGCGATAGATATAAACCATTAACTGCGAACTAGATCTTAGTACGGAGAATCTCCCCTTTTAACTAGTGATCCGCTGGGACCCGAACTCTTTGCTCCAGTCAAATCGATATACCGAATTGCTTCCGTCCAATGAATTGAAATCCCATAGTTTTATCCCTCCCCCTTCTTCCCCCAGTCATTCGATGCCGACAATTCATAAATCCCCGACGTTCTAATTTCCAACCCGTTCCAAATTCAAAATCACCGGGATGGCCTAGCATTTCCACCCAACTTAGCCGTCCGTCTTTCCTTTATGTCCGAGAAACCCACTTCTGTGGCAGCCTATGCTGCAGGCGCCTCCCTAGCCGCAATCGCTCTATTCTACGTATTTGGCCCCAATTATACAATTGACGGCGAGGAATCCAACAATAGTGGTCGAAAGAAAGGCATTGTCGGATTGGAGAACCCCGCGAATGATTGCTTCATCAACTCTGTTCTTCAAGCCCTGGCCGGCTTAGGCGAGCTTCGGTTATATCTTATCCGAGAACTACATCGTAGGAACCTGGAAGGAGTTGAAATATACAATGCCCTGCCTGCGCCGGAGGCAATTAAACCGGGACAAACGCCGGAAAAAGTTAGACAATTGCAGTTGGCCCCTGTGACTCAGGCATTGAAATATATGCTTGACGCCTTGAACGAACGCCCAATTTATAAAAAAACAATTTCGTCACGCGAGTTTTTGCGGGCTTTGGAGGCTGCGTTCCGAACTAGGATTAACAGAAGCCAACAAGATGCACATGAATTCTTACAAGTTGTCGTCGAGCGTATGTGTGATGAGTTCCATGCAGGAATCCAAGCCAGGAAAGCAGCCTTGGATGTCTCTCAAACCCTTGGTAGAGATCCAGAAAAGCTCTCCCTTGAGACCCATGGGCTTAGTGTACGGATTCAAAGCGCAGTGATTGAGGATTCGGATGCAGCATCGCTAGCGGATTCAAAGTCGAACGGAACTAGATTTGATCCCGAAGAACCCTTTCCTCTTGAAGGAACCCTAGAATCGCAAATCCAATGCCAGCACTGTCACTACAAATACAAACCAAGTGCAACATCCTTTGTTAACTTAACGTTGCAAGTTCCCCAAAAAAGCTCGACTACGTTAGGGTCTTGTTTCGATGGCCTACTCAAGACAGAATTCATAGACGACTTCCGATGCGAAAAATGCGAGCTTACGTTTGCTTTAGAGCAAAAAATAAAAGCAATAGCACGAACAACTTCCCCGTCGGTTAAAAAATCACTAGAGAGAGAAATATCTCTTCTCGAGGCGGCGACGGTTGACCCTGAAATATCCCTAGAGGATGTTTCTATGCCTGATCCACGAACCGTACCTAGACGTAAGATAGCAAAACACATGCGAATCACAGTTTACCCCAAGATAATTGCCATCCATTTATCGCGATCAATTTTCGACACCTACTCTACTAAAAATGCGGCTAAAGTTTCATTCCCGGAACGCCTTACGCTTGGAGGCATTCTGGACAAGAAAATGTATCGACTACTAGCTATCGTATGTCATAAAGGGAACCATCACAGCGGCCATTATGAATCCTTCCGCCGAAATCATGTCTATGCCCCGTTCTCCACTCCAGATGTTTTTCGGTCCTACGCTCAAAGCCGATCTCAAAGCCGTAACCCCTCGACTATGCCTAGTCCCAAAATTAAGGGCAACCAAAAACCCCCAGATATGGAACCGAGTCCTCTAGCTATTTCCCCTGTCTCCGGGTCGTCGTCCACAACAGCATCTACAGTCTCATTCACCCTTCCCACCCCTGCAACTCCTTCTTCCTCTTCACGCCCTTCATCGCTCCGGACGTCTCAGCCACAAACATCTTCGCGTTCAGAATCTTTAAACTCGCCTCGTCCACGTACCCGAGATAGATCACCGTCTACTTCTATCTCATCAAAGAGGCCCTCTAAAGCACCTTCCATTCCAGATCTTGCCGGGAAACCAAAGAAATCTAGCATAATGGATGGCTCACGTCTTCGTAGGAAGAAGAAGCAAGAGGAACGGTGGTGGAGAATCAGCGATGAGAGAATCAAGGAGTGCAAAACTTCTGATGTTTTGGGCATGCAGAAGGAGGTATATTTATTGTTCTACGAACTGGAACGGCCGAATGATGATAATGATGATGATGATGATGCATGATGAACCCCTTGTTTCAACTTCCTTGTCATATATAAGTTTGTGGTATGCATTTTAGTATATATAAGTGTAGCTTCAAACTGCCTAGCTAGATTTAGCATGTCCTAGACATAGAACATCTATCATATCAAAGCATCTTAGTGCAATTCAATTATTAGATATCATTTCTATTGTTTCCACACAGTGTTCACCAATGCACAGGTCTAACATGAACACCAAAAACACTCTAGATACCGTTAAAAATCTCGCCTTTCATGAATGCAATGTGGCCATACAAAATCTTCAAATCAGGCTATTGAGAATGGTGTATATATCTATCAACGACATGGATTTCAATGTGCAATTGGAGAAATAAAGAATAATAAACAAATGCTCTTCAAGTAGTTAAATACTCCTTTATGGCATTCCCCCATACTGGAATTCGTTTATATCTATCCATTTCAGGAACACTTCCAGCCTCTACGCCATCTATAGCGGCAGCTAAATCTTCGCCGCTTCCTTCTTCTTTAATCTGTTTGATTGGATATATATAGGTATGGAAGGAGAAGACAACTGCTCCGGATATGGGCAGGCGATATAGAGTTTGACGTTCAGAACGGAAATAAGTCTACAAATTAGTAAAAGTACATCGAAGCAAATGCAAAGTAAACAAAGGGAAAAGAAAAACTTACATTGTCAAGATCCAGAGCTTCAACTGTGAGTTCTTTCATACTTTCCTTTCCAGTGGAATGAATACCTCCAAAGGCAGCAAATAGGTCAGCCCCAGTCGTGACAGTCCAATTGGCACGCTTGACATATTTGCCAACCTCCAGACGCTCAAAATAACGATCCATGCTTTTTTCCAACTTTTCTTTGTAGCCTGGTACTGGGTCATGGATTTTGGCTAAGGGTTTCCCTAATTTCTTGCGCGTATCGAATCCGGACGGATAGCATGCTGCATAGGCTTCAAGAATATACTTTGTGCTGCCGTCACCATTCTCGAGAAGAGAGTATATCTCTCGCTTCTTCTCTTCTGATTTGTGTTGCTTCTTCTCCACTCGTTTCTCTCCCGCCGTAACCGCTCCATCTCCTCCTTTCCTCCTTCTAACAAGCCGCGGATCCTCGGGTTCCGCATCCTGCTTTTGTGTGGATTTCTGGTTAGTATCTATCTCCGGCAGAAGAATCAACATGTCTTCATCGACGGTTTTGACAAGGGTTTCTAGAGCTTTGATCAGAGGGCGATTCGGTGAAAGTGAAGTTGGCAAAATTTCCCCGGTAACCCGGTTCTGTACCATAAGCAGTTGTTCGTCGCTAAGTTTTGTTTCCAGCAGTGTAAACATGGTAGGGTATCGTGCTGGGAGATATATCCCCATAACATATTCATATAATTCAGTGACTGCTTCGCGAATGCGTGGGTCCTCAGGGGAACCATTATCATTATCATTATTAGATTTATGGTTAGTATTTTTAGGAGAATTAATCCCCAAAACAACATCATGGTGTTCCTTTAACAAGGTTCTGCGATATGCAATTCTTTCCTTGTATGTTTTATCCATGGGAATCAGCTCATTTGGATCGAGATTTTCCAGTGCTATTCACATGTCAAAATAATAGATTAGTTCGGCTCGATGATGATATTTTCCTATGTGAAAAATAATGGGATGCCCTAACTTACCCATTGTAAGATGATACTTCGGCTTATATGGCCTGAGCTGCAACGGCTCCGTAGTCTTCCAGTCGAATTTATCCAAGGGTTCAATTGGGGGAAAGTGGTCCTCATCTGCCACATCAAACTTGCGGGCCCTCTTTTTCGGCGGTTTCTAGCATACGTATTAGTTAGAAGGGGAAATTTTTTTTCAAAAAAACATGAAGTAAAGTAAGACAAACAGCTGTATAATTTCTGACTACCACTATCAGAATCAGTCCGAGAAACATCATAACATTTGTTGTTGGGACTTCATTTTTGGCACGAAGCAAAAACTCCCTGGCAGAGAACCAGTAGGACATCATAACGTCGAGCTGGCCTTGTGATGCCATTTTCACGATCTAGTAATACTTTTCAAAGTGTAATAAATATCTTTTTGCAGTTCCTGTCCCTATTCCGGGACCAGCGCGAAAGCTTTTTTCTAGAACTTGACAAAACAGTAAGACGCCGTAGAATCTTCACCAAAAAGAACGGAATAAATGAGTTGAACAGAAGAAGAGCAGAAGAAATGAGGAGATGAAATGGAATGAGAGGAGAGAGGAGAAAGCCAGAAGAGCGGGGAGCTAGCAAGAACAGAGCGGAGAGTGAGAGAGAGTTTCAACCATAGTTCGATGTTATACGGGAAGGGAGGAGACATGCCTCCACTTCCCCATGCGGCTTTTAAACCCGCAAACAATGAACTCAGCCGTTTTAGTCAGAAACGAAATTTTATTAACTATTATTATTTTTCTTTTTCTTTTTTTTTTTTCGCCAGTTACTAGTTAACTAATAACTAGGTTTTTTTCTTTTCCTTTAAATTGTATTTGATAAAAAAGGAACAAAGGAAAAACAAGAATGAATAAAAAAATGATAAGAATGAGGAAGAACAGCCCCCAATATGCGTTACCAAAAGTGTGGACAAAACTCGGGCTAGCCAACTATTTGCTCTTTAGCATGATCAACAAGAAAGCGAGATGAGAGCAGAGAGAACGGAAGAAGACAAGTAATACAAGAATCATTCGAGCTCCTTGCAGAGTTTAACGCCTTCGTTGAGCGATTTCCCAAACTCCTCCATCGATTCGGACAATAGTTGAAACCAGAATAAAAACAACATGTTAAGTAAAGAAAAATAAATGGTATACGTATATAGCGAAAGTCCCGAACGTGTATAGTGTGCTTGAACAGAAGACAGAGAGAAAGAAAATAGGAAGTAAAGGTAAAGGCAAAACCAGCGTCGTATCTATCCTACAGCCAGGTACATGACAAGCTTAGCGTCGGTTTTTTCGCTCGTGTTCAACGATCCTGGTTACTCCGAGATGCTCAAAAAGAATCTGTATCTTTGCCTGTCGAATACGGGATGGGGTGATGGACTCTCTGCCCTCTCGAAACAGCCCCGAGCTTGACGTACTCTCAAGAACTGACCGACTGTCGTAGGGCAGTTTATACTGCTGTAAAATTCTGTCTAGCTGGGAATCTAGTGCTTCAAATTAGCGAAAAAAATAAAAACAAAAAATTGGTCGATTAGCTGCTGGATGTATTAAGAGGATAGGCTCACCACCCAGAAGTTTAACCGATTCTACGGTTTTCGGACAATTGAAATCCTCAGGCGGTTCTCCGTGGGAACACATCATCGGATGAACTTGAGCGTGCAGGCTTCGAGGATTGATATTATGGTTGGCCAACGACACCGCAAGATTCGTTGCTCGAACCCGTTCAGGAACAGATAAGTCGTAATGTGGTAGATTTGAGTTGCTGGCAAGCCCATAGTTTCCGCGTGCATTGTGTTGTGTAGGAATATGAGGGAATGGTGAAGCAGGTGCTCCAGGGCCTGGTTGCCCATATGAGCGTAGAAACTCCGAGCCATGCAGTCCGCGTTGGGTCTCTTCCATCGCTATGGCAATATCGTTGGCGCTCATAGTTCGTGGATCAATCCCATATGCCCCGGTAGGCTGGCGGAATCTGTCATTTCGAGGAAGCATGGCGTAGTGTACCGTAGTGTAATATGGTATTAAGGGGCAATATATTAAAACCAATACGTGGGTATAGGCTGAAACGACAGTATAAGGAGTACTTCACAAAAGCTGGAGCAGGCTGTATGATACCCACAGAGAGAGGGGGGAGAGAGAGAGATAGGGGAAAAAATTATCACGGTAGAAAGGGGGTAAGGAGGCTGGGTTAATAAAAGCAGCCAAAATTGAATATCGGTTGTTGATCGAGGGATAGCGGGTTTAAATTTAGCAGGGTTTCGGCTCCTAGCATGGAGGATAATGCAGATGTCTTGATATGGCGATGGGATATAGCATCGAGGTGTCGCCTTCGAAAGCAAAACTGGATATCAACAAGGTTGATCGCGATCAAGATAGAAAAAATCCACATGGTTACATTGTGCTAGGTTGTCACATAAACTTGCTTCTCCCTCCAGATTGGTTCGTGGACCGGGAAGGCACAGCAATCAGCACATTAGGCACAAGGCGACCTTGTGTATTGTTCCTAAAGTGGCCATTCGTTTAGCCTGTTTGGATACAAGCATAAAATGCAACAGGTGGCATCCTTGCTCACGGTCAACATTGGTGACTGAGGCTGCAGAAACGAAGGGTTCATGTGCAAGCAAATAGTAGGATGAGCCGATGGGCCGGTCATACTGCCTTGTCAGGTGGAATGTATGTTTGGCTGTGACACGATGATAATGCATGGTCTGCCATCCCTCCATGAGCCAACATCCTTTCTAACCATTTAGAACCACGGCAGAGCGCACATGCCCGTGCCGATACAGGCCGACGATGAGGAGGGAGGTCAACCGTGGTCAAGCGTTATAGCACAAATATTGCAAAGCTTCGACATCGCTTAGCGAGAAAGGTAACGTTAGGGTGAAGGATTGGTCGTACACAAGGACAATAACTTAGATTAATAAGGTTCAAAGATAACAAACATTCCATTGCCGTGCTGGGTGAAGGTATGGTGATATGCATCAACCTATAATCGGGAAGTGGATGCAAACAAAAGATCCGCAACAACCGAAAGGAAAACTGAGAGGCTTGGTCAAGGACAACAAAAAAAAAGATCGACATAGTAGCCCAATGTATGCATATAATAGTACATACAAAATAAAGGGGAATAGTGCAATCTAATCCGAGGGAACTTACACGACATCATATTTCCATATATGTTGTACATCAAAGTTCCACGGAACAGGTACTGTCGTTTGACCATGAGGGAATTGGCGTAGTTAAACAGGACAGGGGTATCTTAGTTGTCACACATAGGTCCCACCGAAGATTGCTGCTAAAAGAAAAAAAGAAAAGAAAACCAAAAAAGGAAATAGCTTCTAGAAAACTTCTAAACTCCGTGACCAGAGTGATGGGGTAATACGCGTGGTGAGTTCGACGGCAATGTGCAGATGTCTAATGGAGTGAGGCTCAGAGTAGTATCGGTTAGGCAAAGCTGAAAAGTAAAACAAGACGAATCACAGGGAGTCGGGGAATTATTGAGAACCACAATAGTCATGAGATAAATAGTAAACGTAGTAATAATAACACAACGGAGGAGCGGTGAGGATATTCCAGAAATCCGTCATAGAGGAGACGTCGGGCTGGCTGACGGTAGAGTTACCGACCGTCTAAGTCGTTGGGTTCCAACACTATAATCATAATGCAGCGATGAGAGGTTTTCATCTTCAGGTTTATCTGGGTTTGCTGTTCCGCCTGAGCCATCGTATTCCGTGCCAGTCATGCTGAAGGCTCTCCTGCGCCCGTTAGATCGTTCAGTGAGACTCGGGGCTATCGGTCTTCGTCTGCCTCGAGCCCGCCCGCCAATGATTGGAATTTCGTACGTCGTTGCACGCCATATGTATAGAAGAATGTCATATAGAATTAAAAACGCCCAAGGTCCGATAGTGAGCGTGCCGAGGATGACCTAGTTATGTATATCGCCCCACGTAACAAGTCAGAACAATTAACAGATAAAATAACAAAACAACGTCGATCATAACAAGCATATTATGCCTAGCTTTTTGTCTAGGGTATTGCGCTATAAAATAAATATGGCATTAAAAGGGAGGGATGGAGGAAGCGGAATAGAGGAAGAGGGAAGAGCCGTACAAAAAATCGTATCAACCATGCCTCAAAAGCCGTGAGTTCTTCGGGAAGAAGGGAATACCAGGTCATTTTCCTATCTATTATCCCTAATCCCTCTCTCGCCTTGCGGTTCCCTCCGGTTCACCTTGGGTGGCTGCTCTAATGGATGACGGCGAACTCCAGCAGTCGCAAGGTAGCACCGCTTCTCAAACACGGGAGAAGGTATGGTAACTAGTTACAGGAAAAGAAGATCTTTCCCTCTTTCACTCTTTCCCGTTTCCTTGTTGGCTTTCCGGTGATAACTTCCACGGGTAGTACAAGGAGGCAAGAAAGTGACAAGACGTTTAGTTACGTATGAGTGACCTTCTGCAGGCTTGCGGACCTGAGGAACAGGCGCATGGTTCCATCCAATTGCGCTTGAAAACCAATGATGGAGTGCTTTTCTCCCCGTGGATAATGGGCACAGCACAGGGGATCTTTCTGTATCTTCTCTTGATTCTTCTTATTCTCGTTCCTCTCTGGTTCTTAGGTTCTTCCCTTCCTCCGTCCTTCTCTTCGTCTTCGTTCTCTTGTGTGCCCAGTTAGGTGGCTTGGCAGTGACTAGCATCACGTGGAATTCCCGCTCCCAAAAAGGGCAATTCTGTTTCTAAACAATCATTCAGAATAGTTTTTTCCCAGACATACTATCTTAAGAGCTACGTGTTTCTCAGGTTGACCTTTTGGTGCAGTGGTAGAGAGCTTTAGGTATCTGACATTATTTTAACGAGTAGTTAACTATTGCTATATATACTTGAAGTAAAGAGATACTCGAATCCAATAACTAGTTAGTTACCTAGGTAACTCGTGATAGCTACATGTCGAAGTCTATGGTTTTGACTTACCGAGACCAAGCTCATCCGCTAAGATGCCTCCATGTATTTCTTTTATTTCATGACATAGCATCCAAGCTACGCCAGTGACTTGCCAAGGTTGGAGTTCAGTTCTCTCACACTTCAGTGCTTTTGTATCCATGCCTAGAATCAAACATGCGTCCTCAAAAGATGGTGATTCCGCCCCCGATGTCTTCAAATGCTTATTCAACAGACAGAAGTCAGAAAAAGCATTGTCGCCAACGTCTTCTTCCACCTTGGCATGCCCATCGCGGGCAACTTGTAATGTGCCGGCCAAAGTCAACATTGGGTTGTTCAGGGTGTCGACTAACCCTGGTCCCTCCAAGAACATATCAACTGAGTTTCAGCATAAATGACAAATAAGCCTGTCTCGGGAATCTGTTATCAGATGATCGAATGTCACGTCCAGTGAAAGTCCTCCATCTTTTAGGGAAGCTTCGATCTCTTCAATGGGGCTTACTTTATAGCTTCTGCCAGTACCTCAATGACTTCTTCATCCTGATTTTCAATACCTACGGTGATTGGGCCAACCCCACTCTCATCAGGCGGGGCGGAATTGATTTCGAGGTAGCTGCCGCTCTCTTGCTGAGAGCTACCGGCTAGGGGTCCCATCCTCATCACGGTAGTATTCCGGTATGATTGCCTCTTCGTTCCGAGGATTCTTAGATTACTGGGCAGGACGAGTTAATCATGTACTTCTCTTGAGATAGCTCTGCATAGAAAATCTCCAGAGAGGAAGGAGCTAGAGTAGACAAGAATAATAATAAAAAATTAGTAATAAATTAATAAGGTTTATTTATTTATTTGTATTACTCTGTATGCCTTGCGGCTCACAGTCCTTCTAAC
>JANTQB010000181.1:0-26020 GCA_032988175.1 Myotisia sp. PD_48
CTTTCGATCTTCGCAAAGAGCCCGTTGATAATCGTATTTACGCGTAAATTTGCTCATTAATTGGGGATGCCGTTTGATAAATCTTTGAATCCAGCATTTACCAACTGTCTCTGTCTTTCCTGTGCCTGCTGAGAGAAGGATACTAGCCATATCTTGTACACTTGCGATCCGGGGGGGCTGACCTCGCTTATCTATTGAAATTATCCATTGGACTAGAGATTCTTCCATAGTAGAGGTCAGCTTTCGGTTTTTTAATTGTGAATTTGAACGTGTTCCTCGACCCCGTAGTCTGTAGAGTAGGGTAGAATAAGGTATATTATATAACTTAGCAGCAGCTTGAATGCTTTTAATTTGATTATTTTTATAGGCTTGAATGGCTAATAAGAGCCTTCCTTCTTGATTAGAAGCTTCACTAGTAGTAGTGGTTGACATATTGAATTATTTAGTGAGAGACGTGTTGAATTGATTTGGATGATCCGGTAGGTGATCTGATCCGGTAGGTGATGAGTCACGTTAGTTAATATTAGAAACTTACCTAACAATTGCAGAATATCGAATCACCATTCAAATCTACTTCCAGCAAGATTCCCTCCAGAATTCGTAGCAGACCTCACAATCCCCCACTACACCATGTCATGGGGAAGGATTGTATAGATCCTATAACCACGAGGTAAGTAAGGCCTCATGTAGCAAAAGGCGCTATGAACATGAAATTGTACATGGATTTATGAGGAAATCAATAAGGCTATCTCCCATTTCATGGTCCAAAGGGGCGCCTCGAATCCAGGAGGTTAAAAGCCAGAAAGTTCCAGTCAATAATTGCCTCGACTTGGAGAGTGTCTAGATTCATTAAGATATTGTGTTGCGCAAGGTCATGGCAAAAGTGATACTGTTGAATTTTCGTTCGTAGGGTCTCAGCTCCCTTTTCGTAAATGAATAGATGTACTCCGTATAGGTATAAACACGATCGGCTGTGCGCAAACAACCTGAATCATTAATTTCATTCCGTCAGTTAGGAAGTTTTCCCAGGGCTTTGAACCTAAGCTTGGAGGAAGGAGGTACCGAGAAAGAATAGGGCTGGACGGGCATTAATATACGCCATAGGTTCCGTATTTTCTTGCTGGCTAAATCGAAATATCTGGAAATAAAACAAATAAATATTAGGAAGGTATAAGGAACAAGAAGGAAGAAGAAAATTAATAATTATAAATAAATAAAAAGAGGAATGAAAAAAAAGATATGATGCCATCCAGGCTCGAACTGGAGACCTTTCGCGTGTTAGGCGAACGTGATAACCAACTACACCATGGCACCTTGCTTGATGACTGATTACCTTTGCAACGGCCTGATAGCTAGATCACGCCACACCAATACTTCTCTTTTTCTTTTATTAGAGGCAATGTATACATCTGCTTCAGAAGTTGATAAGGACAACCAACCAATTTTATTCTATTTCACCCATTCTACTTCACCCAATATACAATCAGGACAGTCACAGACATATACCATACATACACACTCTCTCTCTCACACACACACGCACACATATTCCCACCTGCAGAATATATCAATCTATCAGTCAATTCACAGCCATGGACTCCGAAGACACATTCATCCAACACCCACTCCATCTCGATCCAACCTCCAAAGCCATCTCCGCACCCTCCTCCTCCTCTCCAGCACTCATAGCAGAACTAGAATCTCTAAACCAACTCCACCGCACCCTTCTCAACCTCGACACCCCAAATAATACCCCTGCACCACCTCGCCCCGTCAACCCCAAACGGAGCTCCCAGATCGCTAAGCTCCGCGACACAGCGAACAACGCATACCGCAAAGCCACTTATCCCGAAGCTGTTAAGCTTTACACTTATGCGATTGACATGGCCTTTGGACGGCCCCCGTGGGAACCCGCTGGTCTGGTTCGCGAAGAGCTAGCAGCGTTGTACTGCAATCGGGCACAAGCTTATATGGCCCAGCAGCTCTGGCCTGAAGCATGGGTTGATGCGCAGATTAGTGTGGAATGTAACGAGCAAGGGAACGGAAAGGCATGGTGGAGAGGTGCAAAGAGCCTGGTGGAAATGAGTAGGTGGGACGAAGCGCGAAGTTGGTTAAACAAAGGGTTGGAAGCGGAGGAGAGGAATCCAGAGACGACTAAGGAGTTGAAGGGTTTATTGCTTGAAGTTGAGAAGGAGCTTGAGAGGGTTAAATAAATAATTCGGAGGTTCTTTTTATTTTTATCTTTGTATCATTCTTTTTTTTATCATCTTCTTCACAACCACGATTTATATATCCAACCCTTTTCCATCATCATTTGTTCCATCTAACCAAGGGTTTTCTTAATCGGTATTGTGATGCTAGAATGTATATGTATTATTTTACTTTACAAGCCGAAGAAGGATAACCAACCGGTTGAAATCCCCTTCATTTTTTCTCTTCAGGCCAGCCGTAGAAAGGACATGCCTACTATCTGAATTTAAATTGTCTAGAGATATATATTCCAACGGTGAGATTGACATTGACCTAGAACAGATTAACCGGAGAAAGAGTCGATATTTAAGAAGAGACAAGCAAGTATGCCTATGATAGTTAAACAGGTGGAACACTATATACGTTAGTCGGGAATGTGTATACAAAAGTACAGAGCAGAGAGATGAAGACAAAAGGAAAAAGCGCCAACAAGGACTGAATCAAAAAAGAAGAAAAAGGAAATAAAGCAGAACTGAAAGGACATCCAGCAGACCCAGTAGCAGCTAGGGAAAGGATAAGAATAAAGATGAAAATAATAAAGGAGCGGATCGCTTGCGGTAAAGAATAATAAAAACAGTTAAACAAAAGGAACTAGAAATGCGAAGGCTAGTTTGTATGTGCAATTCAACAGACAATGCAATATGTTCAGCAACGCGATAATCATTCAGGCGGGACTCCGTATTATGATATACAAAAAATTCATAGATCTCGTATGGCGCTAGTTATGTAGCTCAGTTGTCAACCAAAGTCCGGGATGAAGATGAAGGCGAAGAAGCGGACTGCTCAGTCGCCACCTTTTCATTTCGATTCCGCTTCTGCTTTTCAACGACTTTCTGCAACGTTTGGAGCCGTTGTTTGGTAATGCGGATGGCATCTTCGACCTCTCGTGTCGACATTTTCTCACGATCTAGCCGGTGTTCAAAATCCCTTTCTTCGCCATCACGGTAGCTAGAGGATTCGGTTTCTTTAGGACGTCGGGTGTGTTGGGGATCCACGACAGGGTAGGCGTTCCCCTTCAATCCAACTCGTTCTTCTAGCCATGCCCAGAGCTCATTTTCTTCACGCTGCCATAGTTCTTCATAGGTGACCATATGCTGCGATGAAGAGCTTAAATAGTCGATAGAGGGTCTTTGTGGTTGAGTAGGAACACGGTACCAGTTCATAAAAAGAAGGACAAAAAGGATTCCAATCGCTACACGACTGTTGAAAAGCGAGCCTAGAGGGCTTAATATAGATCCCAGAGGCCCGGGAAGGAAGGAAAGGAAGCCCGTGTTGGCTGCCTCGCCCTGTAAAACATCGAGAGAAGTCGCGGACTTTTCAGCTGCGGAACCATTGTCAATTCCTTTGCGAGTGCGCTTATTCTTGGTTTTGACTCCGTTTTTCGTTACAGATGGACGCGATACTCCAGCCTTAAGAGCCTTGACTAGTTCAGTACCGAAACCTGATTGACCATCATTTGCTCCCTTTTCAATAGGACCTGTAGGGGTAGAGTGTTATTAGTTATCGATCATTTCAAAGTGAAGCTGGAAAATAACTAATCTTACCTTTAATCCAACTCTTCCCAGTCCATTCTATAGTACATGACATAACAAAGCGAGTGGAATTATTTGGCCCCCAAGTGAGTAGATATTTCGTTTTCACGGCAAAGACACCGCCGCTCGGTACATCTGGAGTCTGGGTTGTGAGTGTAACCAGAACAGCCTTTTCTAAGTCGAGGATATCAAGCTGTTCAGAGCTAATACACCGAGTCTGCTTAGGTCCAATTGATCCGTTTAAAGGTTTTATATAATTATATGATCGAGTTTTGTTCTCGTTTGATAGGCCCTTTTTGTCATCGAACTGTAAATCTGAAACCCTCTGGTGATTGACCAAGTATTTGGGCATAAATGATGTAGATGCAGGGCCAAACACTAGAGAATATACTTGGCCTAGAGGGGCAGGAATCATCTCATCCTTCACTAGTCTGTCGTACCGACCTGATGGATCGGTAAACTCTGTTGGCGCATGAGTTTTTGGTCCTGGAAATTCACCATTCGGATCTGCTGCCTTGTCTGCAGCTTTTGCCTCTTCCACGGGCCGTGAGCTGGCTATGCCTGATGCTGGTGATGTGGATGCTTTGTTTATCGGTTGAGATCGGCCACTGCTAGCAACGCTTCCGTTTTCATTCGCCGCGTCATTTCCTGCAACTCCTTCTTCATCTTCGTCGTAAATTATATCGTCCTCGTCAGAAATAGAGCTGCCATCCTCAAAATTATCTCCGTCCTTTTCAGTTTTATCCCCAGTTCCCTGTGCTATATGTGTACCATTAACAGAACTTTTGAGTGTCGGATGGCTGATTTTCCAGATGTTTACCATTAAATCATAGGAAGCATCGCGGCTCAGCAGGCTGCGAAAAGTGTGGCGGGCGTGTAAGGACTGGATCGCAATAGCGTTGGGGAATACCATAGCTGTAGATTCCTTTTCTATCGCTATAATCTCATCGAACCCAATGACCAGCGTTGTTACCCACCCTAAAATATTGCTGGAAAAACATATGTGGCCTTCAGAGATATATATTCTACCTGCCAGGATAATCTCCCGCTGCAATGCGCAGCTATAATCCTCAATCAGGTAGTCGTCTTCGGGCACGCTTCTGAATAATTGATGAAAATCCCTGTTTCGCTTCTTATTGGCGACGGCAAATCCAGTAAGGCGAGGTACGCTGGCATTCCTTGCTTGGAGATTCCAGGGCAAAGCGGAAGACCCGAAGGCTCCGATAGTCGCATTGGTTGCCACGGAAGACCCACGTTTCCTACCCGAACGTTTGGACCTTAGACTACCAGCACGCTTTAAGCTATCGGCGGTTTCGCTGGCGACACTTCCACCTGGTGGGGTGTGATATCCAGCGGCATCAGACATCACGGTACTCATAGCTCCCGGGTAGTGCTGGTGCTCTGTTTTGATGTCTTCAGGTCCTGGGACAACGGACGAAGAGTTTTCATAAGCCATAGAGACTGCCCGAGCGGCTCTTACATCTTCAATCCGAGATGAAATCACATCCCTTTGCGATACAGTAATGGGTTTTGACTGATCAAGAATGTTAACTTCTGCAGTATCCTCAGCATCAGCTTTCGTGTTGGATGCCGCATCTATCCCTAGATGGCTAAAATCCAAATCACCCATGCCTAGGGTATCTACTGCCAGTTCCTTTTTCTCGGCTCCTGTGTCAGCCGTATGGTCTTGAGCGTGCTGGCCACCCGTAACAGCTTCGTCTTCTTTATTATTATCACTGGATCCATTACGGGGTTTCGGGGGAGCGTTCAGGGAGTTGCTTAGAGTTGTGGCGGCATTCTGTGCCGCAGTGACCATAGATGAGAAGAATGAGGATCCAAATTGGCTACCAGGGGTTCTGCCTGTGAGCTCTTTGCTTTCTTCTATTGTAGACTGAGGTGCTGCTATTGTGTTAGATAAGTTACTTGGCTTGTGAACTGCGGATGCTGAGCGGACACGCCGATGGGATATCATGTTCCCGGAAGGACTAACTACAACATCGGCTGGGAGGGTGGACGCGTTCTTTAACATCAACTCTGGAGAGTTTACAATGTTGGCGAGAGGTGGTTGATTATCAAATGGCCGAGGATCTGTGGGAGTAGGAGGAGTAAGAGTAGTGATTAGGGCAATTTGATCGCCAGTAGAACGTTCTGATTTCGGCGTGGTATCTAGAGGCTGCAGGTTATTGTTTGGCTGAGGCTTTGCCGGCGATTTTGGGGTTTTAAGTAGTGTGGTCGTGTCTGGGGCCTTTTTGGAAGAAAGGCTTAGTTTTCTACTTGGTCCAAATCGAATTTTACCACTTTTTCCCCCAGTGGACTTGCTAGAGCCTCTATCAGGACTCCTGTTTGTTGAGCGGTGACTAAATGCCTCTCTCAACTTTCGGCTGGTTGATGAGCCAATCGACGTCTTACTTGCATTGTTTCGTCCAGATAAGCCCAACGAGGTGGTGGCTCTAGGAACCTTTGTGGAGATATCGGAATTATGTTCGGAATTGGAAATGGAGTCTTCGCTGCGATGAAAATCGGCGACGTACTCATGTTGGCTTAAGGCCGGAGACGAAGCAGCAGGGTCTATCGTGGTATGGCTACGCCGTGTAGAGCTAGGATAACTGGAATCATTTTAGTTACACTATTAAAAATGAATGAACTAAAAATGAACGAAAAACGGAACACTGAACGGAACCAAGGAATCAGAAATGAGGACAAATAAAGAATAAACTTACATTTCGGACTCTGAATCGTCTGATATAGGAGCACTTCCCGGATCAGACATGGACCTTCGTCGTCCATTCACCTGCAGGGAGGGAGTAAAAGGTTTGTTTTCCCCAGTTGTGGAGTCATTATCTTCAGCTTCATGTTCCATATGCTTTGCGAGAGATTGAAGGGATTCCATTCTCTTTCTATGGCGCCGTTTAGACCCAGCCAGCAGCTTTGCTATACCAGTTGGAGAGCTATTCCGGGCAGATCCGACCTCGACAGAAGATTCAAATGAAGCGTTCCCCTTTTCTCGATCCCAGCTATCCATATCTGGGGACGAATTCTTGTTCCGGTTCTGCTTTTGAAAAACCTTCTTCAAGCCGTTGGATTGGGGGGAGGAGGCTGAGGGTCCAACATCGTTTTCCATCCGGCTGATCGCGGACGGGAGGCGAGCTCCCTTTTACGCGTTGGCAGCGCAAAAGGGACACTACTCAAACGTGCGGCGTTATACGAGGACACGCACGGAGAATTGAATCCGACCGAACGGCAGTACCAAGAGAGGGATTTAGGCCATGAGGCAGACCAGTTGCAAGTTAAATATGGCAAGGATTCGAGCGATCGAGATTGGGCGTTGAAACGGCTCGGGTCCACTAGGAAGCGCCTTCAACGATTGAACGAGCGATTTTCCGAGCTGGTGGAGAACGGATAGCGGGCATCCAGCGCCAGCAGGAGCAGCTTCTTCTGACTTCGAGGATAAGGATACACAAAAGGGATTGCCAGGTTGGTGGTGTGAAGACGGAATTGACAGGAGAATTGAATTCAGCCGTCTCTCGACGGTGTCAGGCGGGAGAGTTTCAGCATCGGACTAATATGTTTGATGTTGGTCTGGTCTTGTTCGTTTGGAAGCCGGACAAGGCTGCAGCTTTCTTTAAGCTGGCTTGGTTGGGCGGGCGGTCGCCAAGCGCAGTTACAGGAAGTAACAGTACCATCTCTCCGTGCGGCGGCGGTCACGGAATCGGGGTACCGGTACTTCCGTCAGCGCCAAGGCCTGGGCTTGACATCATCGCCCGATTTAGTAATTTCTCACCCATCCATAACGACATCCACGCATAACTAAACACAACTACGGAGTACTAGCTGGTAGCTACTGGCAACAAGAATAAAAAGAAGAAAAAAAGCAAGAAAAACTGTTTAATACTTTGATTCGAATACCTACAGGGATCTGTCACTTTGTTGTTGCAAAGTATCTGTACTTGAATAGTCACCGTGTGACCAGCCTGTTCTCTCCTAGTGGAGATCCCTAACGTCGTTACTCCGCTAAAAAGGCAGGGCCATGTCACCCAACCGGCCTTGTCTGTGAATCACCAAGAAAACTATCAAGACTCAATCTGAAGCCTCACGTCCAAGTACCAACAATTGAACATGGAATCCTCCCCTCTTATCCAGGTGAGTTGAATGGCCCCCTTGGCTCTCGCGTGGTTCTCGGGTTCGGTCTCGGTCTCGGTCCTTCTTATTCGTATCCTTGCTCTCGCTCTCGCTCTCGCTATCACTCAGTCGCGAAATTGGCCCATTAAAACCTAATGGAGTGATTGAGGGAATGGAATGCTGATACTACTCTCAGGCACACTCACATGCCCGAAACGCCCTCTTTGAGACGCGCAAAACGAATCCAGTCGCAGCCAGCGAGGAACATGACCTTGCTGCTGGCGAGTTCGCCGGCGCGGCACAATCAACAACCGACCCGATTGTGAGTTGATGGCTCCGCTCGTTTGATACACCCAACATTTGATTTTTTTTTTAGTTTGGGTCTAACCAGTGGGTTGCCAGGCTTTGCGAACGCTTCGACTACTAGAAGAGCACCACAAGCGACTAGCGGATATCATTCGATTTCAGCATGAACATCCACGCTCAACCGACCTAGATTCAAATAACACAACAGCTGAACCAGCTGCAAACTCATCGAACCCACCTACGCCCCGTCAGGGGCCTTCTGCCAGTGCAGTAGCCTCGCTCGGATCTAATCAACACCCACCTCGTGTACCCAGCCATACCCCGCGCAACACTACCTCAATCGCTGGAAACCTGGCATCTGCTCGTGGGATACCCTCGCAACAACCACGCGCTACTCCCATTTCACCAACACTATCGATCCATAATGCACGGGCTCGGATGGCAGGCTCGCCCGAGCGTACAAGACACCATTCTTCTGTACTGGTAGACTCTCCGCCCATTGACGGCAAAAATCAATCAAAACGCGTAAACGGAACCCAGCAGCTACGCACCCAACCCAATGCGCCTGAACCAATTTCTCCCGAGGTTGTCTCGCCAAATAACGCGAAATATACTATTGCTGGACTGAAGAATTTGGCGGGAGATGAACCATTCCGTCGGTTCTATTCCACGTTCGAGGGCTTGATATCAAAAATGTCCGCCCCATTAGCATTCGCTAGCCTTCCATTAGGCTCCGACCCAAATCAACAGCGTAATGTAGCTAACCAGAAATCCACAAAAGCTGGTGCGAGGGTGTATCCGGGTTCTGCTGAAGCAGATATAACCTCCTTCTCGCATAAAGAACCAGATGTGTCGAAGCTTGTGTCGAGCGCTGCATTGAGAGCAATTAAAGACAAGGACGGAAAGTTTGCTTCTTTCAACCCTACTGAATCATTCTATGTAGTACCTACTGGAGGAGGTACGATTTCTTACGCCGCCATTTTGTCTCGGGCGGACAAGGAAGCACGAAAGAATAGCTTTGACGATGTGGAGGACGACTTTGTGGATGCTAGCGAAGACCCTCCATCACCTGAAACCACTCACAATTCTCGAGAACTAAGAAACAAAAAAATTGGACTCCGTAGCTCTGTCTTGATAACAGACAACAAAGACCTAGCTTCCCAGAACTCCAAAACCGTCGAGGAACTTCAGATGGAGAATGAAACTTTGAAACACCTTTCTGATACCCTAGCTAAACGCTTGCATATGTGGGAAGTTAGTGCGCAATCATCTTCGTTAGCGCTCCAGCAATCCTTACGTGCAATCCATAATCATGCCCTCACATCCCCATCAGCATCTACCGTGCAATCACCTGCCCAGGGTGTTGCAGAAATTTCACCACCGCCTAATATATCTGCAAATTCCGAAGCTCGAATTAAGGAGCTAGAAGCATCGATAAGAAATAGTGAGAAGGAGAATGAAAAACTCAAGTCCGTTATCGGAAGGTATCGAGAGCGTTGGGAAAAGTTGAAAGAAGGAGCTCGCGTTCGGAGAGAAGGGAATGGGAATGGGAACGGCAGTGGAGCTACTCAAAGCCCATCGCATGCCCCGACAACTGAATGAGAGGCGACCCTCATCCATATTTTTGTCTTTCCTCTTCTGCTACAATATGTGGAATGTTTTACTACTAGTAGTAGCCATATAAGAATATCTTGGACAAAATATACTCTTAACTACTGCACCAAAAGATCAACCAACTTAGGTTCTTAAGAAGTTATTTTTGATAGAATATAGTATGATAAGAGGTCTGGTTTATATTGTCAGACAAATACCTACTGAATCATCACTACACCAAATGATCAATATTAGGAATACGACGTAATAAGAGGCTCGCCTTAACCTAGGGGTTGTAGAAAATAAGGAGTCAGGAGAAAGCATAGCCCTTGCCCTAACCCAGGCCTGAGCAGAGAAATTAAAGAATTTTGGCGTTAAACCCTGTAATTATTGATGAAGTGTACTCGAGCTTCGGGTTATAGCTATTAAACTAGTGTATGGCTATTGTAGAGAATCCCAGTCAGGAGAGGATCAAGGAGCTATTTCAGGTAATAGTCTAGGTAAAACGGAACAAAAGGGTATAAATACTAGTTGGTCAGTGCACTTATATATATCTTCGCCGAAATGAAATCTTTCGCTCGCTATTTCACGCCGCAAGCTTGGTATTTAAGTATAATCATCATCCTCTCTATCCGAAAATATTCAAACAAGAAAAAAGAAAGATACCACCAGAGAGTATTTACTGTTCAGCGTAGTCACTCCGGCCTTCCGCTATTTTCAGCGGTCGGAGGAGGAGTTCTCGAGTCGGACTGGGAAACATTCGAGCTACCAAAATTCAACCGGTCCCTTAATCGACGACTACTAAGTCGCACGCTCCCTCCTAGCCGAAAAATCCCGCCATTCCATGAATCGCTCAGACTACGGAGTCGCTGGGGTTCATTATTCGTGATTTGAGGCGTCACTGTAGATGTTGTTCGCTGTATCCCGCTATCCGGCTCAAGAGCGGTAAGATCTCTTTCATGTTGGCGGGAAAAGTCAAATTGGTCCTGCTCTTCTTCTCCACAGTTTTCAGTAATATCAGGTCTATGTACAGCTGGGGCATCTCGATCGGCAGGTGCGGCAGTTTCAAGTAACCGGTTAGTAAACTGCTGTCGGGTGCCTCCGTGCAAACTTCGTCGTCGGGAGAATCCTTCACCCCTCCTCAACGAATCGGCAACTACGGCACTTAAGCCCCCGCTTAGCCCACCGGAAAGGGGAGGCAAAAACGGGCCTGGTGAAAAGCGGAGGGAAAGTGGTGGTCGGGATGTGAGTCGGTGGGGGTCTGTTCTCGGGGTTGTTGGACGTCGAGGACTATGCTGTGGTGTTTGTAACTCATGCCGGGGGGGAAACTCGGTGAGGCCAGGAGCAGAAGGGAATTGCAAGAGTACAGGCGTTTGTGGTGGACGCATTTCTGGCTGGGAAGGACTATGGAGGATAGCAGAATTTGGGTTTGAGCTTTCGTGATTAGGTGTTAAGAAAGGATTTGTATCGATATCCTGCGGGCTAGCGTCGAATGATCGCAGGATGGAGGAGGTATCAGAGACAGAATATAGAGCAGAGGTTGGAGAGCCAGCCAATCGAGCACGCGGGGTGCTGTCGCCATTTTCTTCCTCTGAACCAAGGTCAACCTCGTCACTGAATGGTAGAGAACGAGCAGAGGATGGCTTATTATCTGAAATCGGGACCACAGTGTCGGAGCTATGTCTACCATTACTATGATCACCGTCCAATTCGTCAACATGGTCCCTATACGGATTACCACCAAGCAGTCCGATAGTTTCCTCTTCGTCATCGCTTTGCTCGTCATCGGCTGTCGGCGTTGGTCTGCCGCTAGTAATCAAATAAACACCCAAAAAGGTTAACGCACATCCTCCTACAAATTTGAGCGATCGTGCCAGGGTTGCGGATTCGAAGTCACGATAGAGGATAGCACTGCCAAGAATAACTGATATGGTAAACAGGACGAATTGCGTAGGAATGACTTGGGTCGAGTCAAATCGCTGCAAAGACCGATTGAGATATCGTATTTGCATCATGGCGCTGATCACCAGGACAGCGACCAAGCCGTACGTGATAGGGAATGTAATGACATGCCACAACCTATAAGAGAGTAAAGACGCGACACCTTTTGTAGATAATGCGGTATATCCACCTTCAGAAATAGAGCAGAAATTAGCAACAGAATACCAAAGAAAGTATTATGAACATGAGGCTAGCGACTCACCAAACAATGCAACCAACCCCAGATCAATAAGGATTGATTTCCGGCCATATCTCTCGCTGACCCACATTAAGATCACCATGAAAGTGAGTGTGATTCCCATATATGTTTCAAACTCCCATCTTGTAATCATACCCCAGATATCACCGGGCCCTATTTTGACTTCAGATGTTTTGGCACTCAGCACCACAATTACAGCTCCAGCAATGGCAACCACCACTCCCCAAAAATCGCGTTGGCGAAACTTCTCCTTAAGCATGAACGGGGCAATGATACAGTTCGATACCAAAGCCACGACGCCCAATGGAGAAACAATCGATGCTGGCGCAAACCCGTAGGCCAGGAAATTCCCCGCTTCTCCGATCATCATCAATACAAGTCCGCACCACCAGTAAGGCGAGTGTAGGTATGATTGCCGATCGAGCGACGCCGCAGATTTCTCGAGCGAAGATATTGTACGTTCTGAAAAGGATGAGTGATGTAGCCTGTCACCAGCTACATCCTCACTCTGCCGCGGTTGATGCGCCTGCCCCTGCGAATCGGACTCTTGAAGTCCATGCCTAAACCCATTAGAAGGGGTTCTCTCCGCTCTGTCAACACCAGAAGGTCTATGTAGTGTTCCATAGCTATGGCTATTCTCGTCCTCGCTCCGATCTAATCGGGGTGAAGCCCTTTCCCATTTCCGGCGTTGCCGATTGCGCTCAAGCTCTCGATTAATCCGTACATGGGCGTATCTTTGGGTATTCAGGGCCACGGATATAAGCAAATTGCCGACAATAGCTGTTGCGATTCCAATCGTAGATGACCATTCACTGATAGGATTTTTCCCCCGTCCATCATCATCTCCTCCTCCCTCGCCGAACCCCCCGCCAAAAGCAAGCTCGAGTGTACTTGATAGCCGGGACGCGGTGGCAGAGGAAGGATGGAGGAATAGAAAAACGATAAAAGTGGTAAACATCGTCGAAAGAAATATCGACCAACCGGTCTCTCTCGGGCAGCCGGGGTTTGAAGCTGGGGCTGGAGCTGTTGTCACAGCTTCCCAGATTCACTCCTGTTGTATCTCTTGACCATGGGGAACCGAAAATCAACAACTTTATCGTGGTTAAATTATCCTGTTAGGTTCTGTCCTGTGCCCTTGTGATGTTTTCAAGCGATGGTTAAGCGTCTGGTTGTTAAAGGAGTTCTTAGTTCGTCAGATTGCTCTTCCAAAACCGAGCAGCTGATGGTGGTAAAGCTTCGCGGTAATTCGGGATGTAGCTTTGACCTCCTCAATCGGTTGCCCAGTGAATGTAAATTAATCGCCGGCGTTGTCGTTAGGTAAAACGGGCAGGTTAACGCTGGGATAGCCGCGTTTGGCGACTCACGTCAACGAGTTTCCAGGCATGGCATGCGAAAAGGAGAAAAGATTCATTTTTTGACAGGCGGCACTGTGATATCGTCACTCTGGTGGCACCTAGAATCTCCAAAAGTTTGGGAAGGCCAATAACACAAGGCCCTGAAGCCACACAAAGTGGAGGCACGCCGTCTTAAACTATTGCCTTGGCGGAGATCGCGTTCCATTCCATCAGCTCTCAATACAATTCATACGCTATTTGAAGTATTTAATATACAGATAGATACAATTAACTAGAATCTGGGTATAGAGTATAATATAGATAGAGCCCATCCTCCGAATTAGAATCCATTGCGCCAAAGTTTCAAGACAAAACCTCCAATCTGATGCACCTTGTTATCAAAGACAGTTAAACTGTCGAGCTGTTAAACAATCAATATCAGTATTCCCGCTTCAGTTTCTTCTTTTCTGGCCCCGATTTACTATCTGGCTCCTCATCATCACTTAATTCAGCGAATATTGCCTTTGGTTGGGTATGTTTCCAGGCCTGGGTAAATACTGGATTTTTCTCCGCGACCTCGGCATACTTCAGTAGAGCCTCACGTGGATCTTCGTCTCTCATAGAACTATTCGGTATATTCTCCTTGATATGTTTCTCATCAGGTTGTCCCTTCGCAAACGGAGTCTGAGCAGGCATATGGGGACGGCGTGGATCCCTAGATTTACCTGAGGCCGTAAGCCCGACTTGAGGGTGTCGGCTGGCGTAGCTTGTTGCGGCCGCGATCCTACTACCGCTGATAATATTATCTCCCGAGAAGCCGTGGGATATATCAGTAGTTCGGCTAGGATCGTCATCGATGTGTCGCCGTTTGGGCGCTTTAGACATGATTGTAAGTGCACCATTCCGCGAAGTTGACGGGCTGTATAAGACCTGGGTCTCTCCGTTGGCGGAACCGGCAATAATTTGGTTCAGTTTCTCGTGCCAGTACACCGAAACGAGAGGAGAGCCCGGGGTTATTGGAGTGACCAATTCGGCCTTGAGCGTAGCAGGATTCAGAATATGTAAGTCGCCGGTTTCAGAGCCAGTAATAATATTCGCTCCGCTCGGGGAGAACCGTATGTTTGTCGTTGGGAAGAATTTCGATCCCGATAGATGAGAAACCGTTGTAACGGGCTGCTTAAATTTCCTTGTATCCCACAGCTTGATGGTATCGTCTCCTCCTTTCGTGACCACCAGTCTACCATCAGGACTAATATCCAGCCCACTGGTCCATGTATCTTTCGTGTGCGCATCTCGAACTTCACCACTCGGTCTGACAAATGGCCCATTTCCACCCCACATAACTAGGCTTCCGTCTAGAGCACTAGCAACAAGAATATTCTGGCCTCCTTGCGCGGGCGAACCCCATGCCACAGCACTGATCCGACTCCTACCAGCAGAGCCAGCAGCTTTTGACTTGTGTACAATCACCTCTTTTTGCGCCCTTGATCCATTAACATCCCATATTCGCAAAGTGCTATCCGTGCCTCCGGTAATGCATAAGTTATAGTCAGTCGGGCTCCAGCAACCACATGTAATTTCAGACACATGGCCCTTTGTATTCCGCATGTCCCGCAGGTACATATCACCCTTCATAAACTCCGTAAGGATTTCGCCATCACGGCTCAGAATTTTCGCCTGGGGGGTTGCGGCCACGACGAGAACTTGGCTAGGTGAAAGCGGGTTGAACTGCGCTACGTGGACGGGGTGGGTTTCTGAGGCGGCTGATTTCTTTCTAGCCGATGGCTCAACGGATTTAAAGGCGCGTAGTGTTGTGGGCGTCAAGGATGCAAAATCGTATAATTTGACAGTGCAATCAGTCGATCCAGTGATCATGCGAGATCCAGAGGGATCAACCGTTATTGTGGTAACAGGTCGATCGTGGGTCTTGAAGACGAGATTATGAGAAACGGGGAATTCATATTCATCTCCAGAGTCCAAGTCCGAGTCTGAATTGGAATCAGCTTCGGATGGGGATGATTTCAATTCAGCAGGTTTGCTTTCAACCAATCCTTGCTCGATCGACTTTGTTTCAACGGCCTGCTGTTTTCCAGCATTGGGTCGCTTGGTGCGGTCAATCTGGGCTTTAATGTCAGTATCTTTGTCCTGTTTTCCAAATCCACTTGGGAAAAACTTCTTGAATGCTTCTTCGTCAAACCCGTCCATTGTGAAAGTATATATGATTACTTCTCCGGAATATCAGTGGAGAAACAGACTGTTACGATGAGCTTGAGAAGCTTCAAAAGTTCTCAGATAAGATGAGCGAGTTTGTTTGCATCGAGAAACTTAGTCACATGACGTAATTGTTCTAGGAGAGGATTCCAAGTTAAATCTAGGGTATTATACAGTTACATATGAGTATTTCCTGGCCTGGAATTAGTTAACTATAGATAAAGACCCTCCGGCTCGTTCTCCATCTTCGTCTTCATGACACGCTCCCTGGCGGCTCTGAAATCAGCCATCTGGACCCGCATACGCCGTTCTCTCAATGCCATCAGGCCTGCTTCGGAACAGATAGCTTTGATATCTGCTCCAGACAGATCATCCTTTTGGCTGATGAATTCATCAAGCTCCACATCGTCGCTCAGCGACATTTTCGAGGTGTGGAGGGCAAAGATCTTCTTCTTGGTGTTTTCTGTTTTACAAATCAAAATATTAGCTCCAGGTCAACTTTGCTCGAACGAGATGATCAAAGCTTACGGTCTGGGTTCTCGAAAAGAATCTTTCGATCAATACGGCCTGGTCGAATCAAGGCGGGGTCTAGTGTTTCAATCTTATTTGTGGCCATAATCACTTTAACATCTCCTCGGTCATCAAAGCCATCCAGTTGGTTAAGAAGTTCCAACATAGTACGTTGGATCTCACGTTCTCCACCCGAGGTTGATTCGTAGCGTTTAGTACCAATAGCATCAATTTCGTCAATGAAGATGATGGATGGTGAGTGCTCAGCAGCTACCTGGAAAATCTGGCGGACAAGGCGTGGCCCATCACCAAGATACTTCTGGATGAGCTCACTTCCAACGATACGTAAGAACGTAGCGCTTGTTTGGTTAGCAACTGCTTTAGCAAGGAGTGTTTTCCCGGTACCAGGGCCTCCATAGAGAATAACACCCTTCGGAGGCTTGATACCCATTTCTTCATAAAGTTCTGGGTGGAGCAACGGAAGTTCGACCGCTTCCCTAACTTCTTGAATCTGGGTTTCCAATCCACCTATATCTGCATAAGACTCCGTCGGGGCCTTGTCCAGCTTCATGACAGACACCAGCGGATCAGTATCATCAGTCAACACACCAACGACGGAAACTGATTTGTGATGGAGTAGAATACTGGCTCCCGGTTCCAATAGGTCTTTATCAACAAAGGACATAATCGAAACATAGTATTCGGGGCCGGTTGCACTCGAAACAATAGCGTGATCATCATCGATCATCTCCTCGAGCGTTCCGACTCCCATAGGACTTCCTCGCATATCATCCACCCGGCTTCTTTCGTCGGCGTTACGATCGAGTGCATTGAGAGTGTCATCAGTCGAGGAAGTTGCAGAAGCAGAAGAGGCCTGGGCTTTTTGTTTCCGGATACGCTCCTGGTTCTCGACGTACTCTTCTTCGAGTAGGAGGTGGTCATGGACACGCTGCATACGCAGGTATTTCAGTTTGCATCTCGACGTAGGAAAAATGGCGGGTAGCTTTGCCGCAGCATTCGGACCAGCAGCCTTGCGTTTCTTTCGGCCTACACGAGTCGTGGGCTGTGGTGGTGGTTCATACTTGGGCTTCTCCTTCTGTATTATTGTTGGTGGTCAGCACAGATCAGGCAGCTGGTCAAGAAACAACCCGTACCTTCTTATCATTTTCATCTTTATTGTTCTCCCCCTGTCCACCCATACTCGAAGGTTGGTTACCCTATGAAAGACATTAGAATCGGCTGTGAATCTCATGCGATCAGGAGTTGCACGTACCATGGTGGCGAGCTTAGGCGGTTAGCTGCCTATCAGGACACCAACAAATGGAAGATAAACCTGAACACAGAGCAAAAAACCAAAATCCAGGGTATTTGGCAAAAATCGGACTAGGTTCACGCTGTAGCGAAGTAGTAAAGCACGAAGGAGGACGCAAAGCAAAGCTGTGTCTCCAGAAGCAGCTGGCAAGGAGCAACGACGACGATGAAGAGCTGGCTCCCAACACGCTTAGTCATGGCTGTCCCTGGCTGGTCACGTGGTCGTATACTCAACGCACTCGTTAGCCAACACTGATAGAAAAAGCCATCAACTAACTGAGGCCGAATAAGCCGATGAATAAATAATGTGCTACAAGTTGAAGAATACCTTTACACCAGACGACCAAGTTGGAAAACTTAAAGATATTGAGATTGCGAGGGAGTTGTTCCAAGATATTTCCAAGATATCCGATCGGGTCAAGATAGGCATTTAAACATTCCGAGCAACAGCTGAAAAGAGTAATCTGGTGCGATTGAGCTTGTAACGGTGACAATCGACAGTGCGATAGCGAGCTTAGTATTCGGAATGGAACAAAGCCTCCAAACGCGTCGCATAATACCCCTTTTCATTAAATTAGCCCAAGCTTGACTGCGCTTCCACTTGCTGTGCCAGAGCCACAACAAAGTCGCACGCATATACCTACTTGGGATGAAACCCCTGATAGAAAGGCTATTCAGCCCAGTCATCGACACATCATGCTTGCGAGTATCTTCGCGTTCGACGTCACCCCCAAGACTATCCCGGAGCCTTTCTGGGATGGATTGGAGATACGTTCGCCTGTCCCAGGCATATAATAAGCTGGCAGATGGCCCCAAACTAAGATGATGTTGAAAATAATTAATCTTCAAATTAGTTTGCCCGGATACGCCTTGGAAAACTACCCTACTGCATATTATCATGCATCCGAACCGTTTACTCTTGCTGCTCCCATTTATTTCCAGCTCTATAGGATCTCTTTGTCCACCAACAGGTCCAGTACTACCCCCTCCACGTGTCCCCCATGGTTTCCAATTGAAAGGCCTCAAACACGATCTCGATGGATTTGTTCGCTCGCAGAATCGGTGGAACGCCAGTACCAATTCATTTTCGGTTATGGTTACCTCCGGTGATGGCCCATTTTTCAGCTATCATCATACCGCACCTATCAAGAGCGAAAACGGCGTGAAGATCGTTGATGACCATTCTATTTACAGAATTGCGAGTGTTTCCAAGGTCTTTACCACCTTAGCAACGCTTGTCGAACAGAATGTCAGCCTGGATGACACTATTGGAATGTACTTGAAGGAACTCGACGCCCCCGGCTGGCAGGATGTGACATTGAGGCTCCTTGCGCAGCAGTTATCTGGTGTTGCCCGTGATGGTTAGTTTTTTTATGGCATCTTTTTATTCTTTTCTTGTGACCTAGGTCACTTTTCCCTCTCACTAATTTACATTTGTCATTTCTAGTCGGTGTTTTCGATGCCGGTTCTCAGTCCGAAGTCATGATTCCATTGGGGCTCCCGCCGCTCCCGGTATCAGACATACCAGCATGTGGAAATGGGACCGCTCCAATGTGTAGTCGTGAAGGTGAGCGTGGCGATTGTATTTGCTATGATGATTTTCTCTAACTTGCATAATAGTTTTCCTCCAGTCGTTGAAGGACTACGGCTTCACAGGACAAGTGGCACATCGAGCAGCATATACCGACATTGGCTATATTCTTCTTGGCTACGTATTAGAGGAAGTAACAGGGATGAAGTACAGCGAAGTTCTTACGAAATCAATTCTGAAGCCCCTTGGAGTGCATGAAATAAGTGCAACAACTCCAGACGCCTCCCGCGGTATCATACCTATTGACGGCGATGATTGGTTTAAGCTTGATTTCGGCTACTATGCACCGTAAGTTCGTTTTCTTCCTTCATCCTTTACTAGTTTTGGGTTGTCCGGCAACTTACAAAGTAATATTCGAAATAAACAGGACGGCGGGTCTGTATGGCTCAGTTGACAGCCTTAGTGTCTTTCTTCGGTCGATACTGAGCAACACCCTTATGAATCAAGCAAAAACAAATGAATGGCTCAAGCCCTCCGCTTTTACCACCCATGAGGGATACGCTGTCGGTGCGCCATGGGAGATTTTCCGCCCCGTCATTCTCACTAAGTACCCACGGCCAACCGATCATTACACTAAAACCGGTGGTCTACCTATTTACGGCTCGCATATCGTTTTAGTTCCAGAATACAACCTTGGCGTGACCGTGTTAGGCGCTGGCGCTGATGTGGATGACATTGTTCTCCCAGTCCTAGATATCGTCCAACAAAGGCTCATTCCTGCACTGGACAAACTGGCTCGCAGGCAGGCATTGGAAAAGTATGGGGGAAGATATCAGTCTCGCGATAGGAATTTCCTCATGACACTCACTATTGATGATGGCCCTGGGCTTAAAGTATCGAGTTGGGTAAATCGTGGTGTGGATATACTTAAAACCTGGGATGTGTTGCTCTTCAGAGCTAAATCCCTTGACGAGGCGGAACCCGTCGACATTCGCCTCTATCCCCAAGGTGTTGGCAACCGATGGACTGCTCAATTTACCGAGCGTAGGAAAGCGACGGCAAACCTCCATGGAGAAGGCCCCCTTGCTCGTGTCAACTGCCCCGATTGGCTACGAGTTGACAACTTTCGCTATGGCAAAAAACGACTTGACGAGGTTGACTTCTTAGTGGACGGTACTAATTCTATTAAAGGCCTGGATATCCCTGGCTGGAGGGTGAAGCTGGATAAAATATAGGGTCCAAGATGGTGACAACTGTGTTTACTCCCTATATATTAAGTGACGTTTTGTTGATATTGAACTGATGGAATTCTCCAAATAGTAGCTTCCTGTGTGTGTGCAGATAGTTCAATTAATCGTTAGAACTTAGACGTCATTCTTGTATTCCAATGTTTGTCAACGCATTTTTTGGTATCGAATTTTCTCTTCCATGGATGGGTACACTATATTTTCATTGGACTATCAAGAAAGGAAGTTTATTTAACAAATTGTATAAGTTCACTGTCTCCCCGAGCCGAACCGAACAAACGATACCGGGATATACATACTCCGCACTTTCCACCAGCCGACGAACCTGAATCCTATTACCTATGCCGGTGCCACCCCTACAGGGCACATCGGCCAGAGAAATATTCTTCTCGATTCTTGTTACTAATTTGCGACGAGTCTCGCTTATTACTATGAATTTTAAATCCGAAATATACCTTGTGCTTGCATATACGGCACGATGAATCGTTTTCGCAATGGTGTGATCATTTAATAGGATCTTGTTTCCCCATCATTAATTGGACTTATCTAGGATATACTTGAACAAATTCTACTCTAAACCTAAGCCGTTGATGGAACTAATACAAACTTGAGAAGAATACATGGGCCCTCCCGCTCCCTGCCCCCGAAATACGGACTGGCTAGGCACGTCCATAGCAGCCATTTACAGGTGCCTGACCGGCCTGATCCCCGATGCTTTGTGTTGTCACAAGAGTGTACACAGAATACCTGGTCGCGATATCATGCGATGCGACCATACCTAGAAATTAATATCACAACCTCAATATTTGCTTGGGGTGTATACGAGCACGCTCAAATGAGTTATTTTGTTCCCAGAAATAAGCACTTTGTCTAAGAACGGGGGTGTCTATCCGTTATGTTTATAAACTACGCCCTTCGCGTCGTTTCGAGGGTGGGTGTACGCTTATATCACATCACCAGCTCGAACAACATTTTTCTTTCTACAATTGAAGCAATGAAGCTCATAGTTCTCTTTTCATTTATTTATTCAGCCTTTGGAGCTGTGGACGTGGTCCAGACCCCTGGCAGTCAAGATCCCGATTTGGAGCCGATTCGGATTTTGGGAACAAGTTTTGGGGGTACAGGGTGCCCAACCCACACAATCTCGACTGTTTTAAGTACCAAGGACACTCAGCACCCACTCCTCACGGTCATTTTCGATCGATTTACTCCCTCGATTGGCCCGGATACGGATAAGAAAGAGAACCGGAAAAACTGCCAACTTAATATCCACCTTTCCCACCCGGAATACTATCAAATTTCATTTCTGGATATTGCGTATCGTGATTATATAAAAATGTCCCCGAACGTTACATATAACGAGACCGTCACTGCTTATTACTCCGGGGATAAGAGGGTATATCCTGATGCCTTCCCGTTATTCCGATTTGGGTTCGCTTGCCATAAACTGATGATGCTGCATGCAATATAGAGTCGTAGATTCTCCGGGATTCTTACCGGCCCGATGGATACAGATTTTACTCTTCGTCCCATATCTACTGACCCAGCCTACTTTTCCGAGTGTCGAAACCAGACAAACACCTATCTGAATATTAACAACCAAGTTCGGTTTACTACTACTGACCCTAAAGGTACGGGCATGACCGGATGTACGGGGTTTAAGGGGAGGGTGGGAGTTTTATGCATTGACGCTAGTCATAAACATTATATCAACCTCCAAGTTCGGAAATGCCAGCCTGAGGAGTAACTAGTTAGTGAAGCTAGAAGCTCGATACTGGCTGTGTAGGATGCTTAGAGCTGTATGATAATCTCTTATGTTTTGCTCTATGACAGCCTAATTCTTTCATGTAGAGTTCGTCCATTCAGTTTATATTTATTTGTTCAATTATCTAGCCTATAAGAACTACTAGGTAGCCTACCTAATTTTACCTACCCAAAGATTTCGATTTGCTCGCTGATGGCCGGAATCCGCCCCAAATTGAGGCTAGTTCCAGCCATCCACGCGCAGGATTGTGGAGTTCCACTACCGCCACCCACTACACAAAGTACCGCACACGCACTCTTCCTGGTCATGTGACAGTGCTTGCGCTCAGTACTCTGCCAGGCGAAAGATACGGTAATGGAGTCAACTATTTCACAACGGGAGGAAACAGGGGAGCCCCAGGCCAAAAGGGAAGAGAAAGAGGTAGAGATGGAAGAATAGACAGTACTACCACCAAAATAGTACAGAAAAGAGCACTATCACCAAGAAAGAGCTATTGTGAAGGCCGTGAAATCAAACTAATCGTATTCTCATAGCTGAATGGCACTAGGATACAAAATATCAAGCATGAGAAAAGAAAAGAAAAGAGAAACAGAAAAGGAAAATCTCAGTGTGCGATATATGTTCTCTCCTCATGGAACATGCCTTTGTTTGGTTCCCAATTAGGCAAGGTGTGTCTCAGGCCCGCGAGGAGAGAGACAATGTCTGACACTGCTAGAACACTAGCTCCCAGCCTACTAGCCTAGCTAGCGGCGGTTGCTAGCTACATGCTGGATCATGGTCATCACAGCTTTTCTCCTATCGGAGGGGGATAATGTGATGGATTGATACTATGGGCGTGTCTCCGGGCCGTATCAACCTTCTCAGTCTTGCCCCACTCCACATCCCCTTGGTTGATTAGTCACAGCTCCTACAGTAGGAGGGGTGCCCAAGTCCTCCATACAAGAGCAGCTGAACCCGCCTGATCTCGCATTGTAGTATCATTTCAAATTCACATCGATAGACGAAAAAATTTATGGAATATAATCCGATCTCATTGAATAATCTCTTGAAGAACATCTATCAATGTCTAACCTTGATCCAGAGCTCTACACTGTTGCATGGCTGGCTCCCCTGGAGATAGAAGCGCGGGCCGCCTTACACATGTTAGACAACAAACATTCAGGCAGATTCGCCTTGGGTCCCGGTGACGACTATGTCTTCCAGGCCGGCGATATGTGTGGGCATAACATCATTATAGCCACACTTCCTGCCGGTCAAGAATACGGCACTGGTTCCGCAGCAGCTCTCGCCAGCCAAGTAAAGAAGTTCTTTCCAAATCTCTGGTTTGGACTGCTAGTTGGCGTTGCCGCTGGCCTTCCAAACCTATCTAGAACTCCTCCAATTGATATTCGTCTGGGCGACGTTCTTGTGGGACTTCCGAAGGGTGAAAGTGCCGGGCTCATTGCCTACGACTTGGGAAAGGAGCTAGGGAATGATGGCTTTCAGCTTCTACATTTCGGACATGTGCTAGCCAATACCGAAACTGTTGTCGAATCGGCGATTGGAAGTATTAGGCTTAGAGCACCTGATGATACCGAAGCCTTTCTGCCATATTATGAGAATATTAGGCTAAAGAACCATGGGAGTGGTACATTTGTCGACCCAGGACAAGAGTATGATAAGCTCTACGAAGTCGATGATGATGGGATTGAAGCCATGATTCAACGGGAATTACGGCCGATCGACAAACGCTCCCGGGTGTGGTATGGTCCCATAGGGTCGGGGGAGAAGTTGATGAAAAATGCTCGAAAGCGAAATGAGTTGAGGGACACGTACAATATTATAGGATTGGAGATGGAGGCTGCTGGCATGATGAACCGCATTCCTGTTGGCGTTATCCGAGGAGTCTGCGATTACGGAGATCAACATAAAAACAAGGAATGGCAGCCATACGCCGCAGCCATGGCGGCGGCCTATGCCAAGGCGATTTTGTATGAGATTTCACCAAAGATCTTGCAAGGAAAGCAGGTGTCTGCACATAATAGTTAGTTCATTAACCTTGTTGAAATATAATTCCTATCAAGTATATTAATTTATCAACTTACAGAATCCTCAGAATGCAATGTCAATACCGAACCGCGATCACAAGAGGCAAAAGAATGCTTACAAAACCTTGTTTTAACAGATCCAGAGGAAGATAAGAATGCTCTAAAACGAAGGAAAGGCAACCGTGCTCCGGGGACATGTGACTGGATATTGGATACCAATGAAATCCAAGAATGGCTTGGAGCTACGGATAGGCCAGTACAAACCCGCTCTAATATTCTATGGCTACATGGACTTCCAGGAATAGGAAAATCCACTATGGCAATAACCCTTGTTGAAGGGCTATCAACTATTTTCTCTTCAATATGCGATAAAACACTTGCGTATTACTTTTTTGATTCTACTTCTGAAGATCGGAATACTTCCATTGCAATGCTACGAGGTCTAATCTATCAATTAGTTCAACAGCACCCACAACTTCTGAAGTTCCTAGAATCGAAGTATAGTGAACGGAAGGAAAAGATTTTCACATCATTTGATGCTCTCTGGAATATCTTCTTAAGCATTGCTAGCGACCAGGCGACTGGAGAGAAGTATGTTGTCATTGACGCATTAGATGAGTGTTCACAAGAATCGCGAGATATGCTATTAAAGCAGCTCCAACAAACCTTCAAGAATGAGAGTAAAGCTCCGCTGAATATTCAAATACTATTCACTAGCCGACCATACCCTGAGATACGGGAAGATCTCCAGCAGTTTCGAAATAAAGACTTAGCTTCTTTTGACAATGCAAAAAGGGACATCAGTATATTTATTGATCAAAAAGTTGACGAGCTTAAAGCCAAAAAACGATATACATCAAAAATTGTCACAGAAGTTAGGCAGATACTCAGAGATAAAGCTGAAGGAACTTTTCTTTGGGTTGGCATAGCTTGCGAAGAATTAAGCCGCTGTAGCTCTAAGAATGCTGTGAAGATACTGCGAAACTTACCCACCGGGCTCTACTCTCTATATGAAACACTATTCAAGGCAGCCCTTGACCGAGATGAAGAAGAACGTCAAGGAATCATACGAATACTAAACTTTGTGGTAATATCGCAGCGCCCACTAGATTTATTGGAGCTATCAATAGCTTGCCAGTTGCACAAAGAGCAAGCTCACGAGGAGCGGCTGGAATTTACTAGGGATGATATTGAGCTCTGCCGTCTGATGATCATTGTCCAGGACGATAAAGTGTTTTTGCTCCACAAGTCCGTAAAGGACTTTCTGACAACATTTGATAATGGCCGCTACATCAACGAATCAAAGTCCCATGCCGACTTCGCCTATCGATGTATTGATCATTTTTTAGGCTACTCTAACGGCGATAATCAAAACAATATACGATCAAATGATAGATTTTTTGAGTATTCCGTCGAATTTTGGGTTAATCATGCCCATGCGGCAGGATCTGAGTTTGTAGTCAAGGACGCTTATGTTAAGTTCTTTGATTTCAATTCTGAATCTCGTGAGAATTGGCTGCAACAATATACATCAATGCACCTATTTCCAAGAATATCACAACAATACTCTATATTCCATGTTGCTGCAAGATGGGGAATTATTGCACTTGCAAACCACATATTGAATAAAAGAAATAGGAAAAATGACCAAGAGCAGGATATGACAATAGAATTTGATGATGCTGAACTGTGGACAGAGGAGTTAGGAACTCCATTAACGGAGGCGGCAAGGGCTGGCCATGAAGAAATTCTATCATTTCTGATTTATAAAGCAGACAAAGATGTGAAGATATTGGAATGTGTGACAATAGCTGCTGCAGGTAATACCAGAAATGGAGAGAAGATAATGGCATTGCTGCTTGACCGACGAGGGGATCAGGTTACAATCACTGAAGAGGTTGTGAAGGCAGCAGCAAGGAACTGGAATGGAGAGGAGATAATGACATTGCTGCTTGACCGACGAGGGGATCAGGTTACAATCACTGAAGAGGTTGTGAAGGCAGCAGCAAGGAACTGGAATGGAGAGAAAATAATGACATTGCTGCTTGACCGACGAGGGGATCAGGTTACAATCACTGAAGAGG
>JANTQB010000182.1:0-25839 GCA_032988175.1 Myotisia sp. PD_48
GAAATGAGTGCAAGTTTTGCCGACCCGTGTGCGATGACATAAGCTATTTAGATTACATAATCTACACGGACCCGTGGGCCTATTGGGAGCCCTCAGCCACGTAACTTAACTAACTAACGTAATCCACCACCTTGTGCACCACTTTTTCAAGCAGACAGAACAAAATTAATTAATCAACCACACTAAACTAGAATTATATACATTAAATACTAGGGTTAATTCCTCCTGCCTGTGGGCAATTACGAGCTGTATGTTTGAACCCCCCACATCGGCTGCACCGATTTGGAGCTTTGGCTGAGGATCAAGCTGTTCAACTACCTCTGTAGTCACATTATTCGCTCCTAGAGCCCCTACTAACCCTATAGTCCCTATTTGAACCCCTTCCTGAGTAATAATAGCCTGTTCAGTTCCCCCCTGAGGCACTAGTTTGGGTGTAGGAGCTTGTAGTTGAGATTCTAATGCCTCCATACCTTGCCTACCCAATTGGGCAATTTGTTGAGCCCCAGCTGCTAGTTGAATAGCTTCCTGAGCTGCTAGTTGAGCTCCAATTTGAACTGTAGTTTGAAGCCCTTCCTGGATCTCTCCCTGGGTGCCTTCCTGGACCCCTTCCTGAGTTGAAATAGCCTGGTTCCTTGCTCTTTTTGCTCGTGGTTGACTAGGAGGCCCCTGACCCCCCTGATTAGCTGCTTGAGCTCTTGCTAGGCCTTCAGCGCCTGTTAGGACTCCTTCTTCAGCTATATATATACGCTTCTTCCCCCTCTTTTGCTTCTGTTTGGAACAGCCTCAGGATCGAATGGCACTAATCCAGTAGCGCGGAATCCATTCTGAATTGTACGGGGTTTAAAAGCCTCAGCCCGGGTAGCAATATAGTTCTCTAGGAAGTCTTCCTTGTCCACATGATTGATCCCTAATCTCATATTGACCTCAACGCGCTGACCATAGGCCTGTTTCAATGGCGCAAAGCAGCTCACATCGAGCGGTTGGAGCAGGTGTGATGAATGAGGTGGCATATATAGTGGTATAATCGAATGATCTGTACAAAATTTATCGAATTCAGCTGTCGCGTGGCTTCCATGGCCATCCAATATTAAAAGCCGATATCTGCCTGCTGTTCGAGCTTCTGTATGCTTATTGAACACCTCCCTAAGCCAAATCATCCCTAATTTATCGCTAGTCCAGCCATTCTCGCTCACACCAATCACCCAATCTAGGGGGAGTTTCTCATACCAAGAAGCCTGGTGGTTCTTGCCCTTCAAGATCACCATAGGGGGGAGGCTCCAACCAGCTGCATTAACTGCCTCAATAACAGTCACCCATTCCGTATTGCCAGGCTGAATAGTAGGGGGTTTGCCAGTCCTTTGGGACCCTGTTATAACCCTTGCTGTAGTAGCAGTTCCCATTCGGAAGCCAGTCTCATCAAAATTGTAGATATCCTGCTCAACAATCCCATATTTTGCAATCGTATTCTTCACCAACTCAAACCAGCCTTGTATAATCTTTCGATCCTCACAGAGAGCCCGTTGGTAGTCATATTTACGCGTAAATTTGCTCTTTAAATTGGGGTGCCGTTTAACAAAGTTGTAGACCCAATTCTTTCCAACTGAATTCTCCGAATTTGAACCTGCTGAGAGAAGGATATTCGCCATATCTTGTACGCTAGTGATCCGGGGGGGGTTGACCTCGCTTACCATCTCAATTATCCATTGAACTAGGGATTGCTCCATAGTAGGAGTTAGCTTTCGGTTTCTTATCTGAGATTTTGAACACGGCATATGATCTTGTAGTCGATACTGTAGCGTTGTACGAGGTAGATTATAAGACTTAGCAGTAGCTCGTATGCTTTTAAATTGACCCTTTTTAAAAGCCTCAATGGCTAATGAAAGCCTTCCTTCTTGATTAGAAGCTTCCTTCTTAGGAGTGGCTGACATATTGAATTATTTAGTAAGGGACGCGTTGAATTGATTAAAGTGGCCAAACAGGTGGTGGATTACGTTAGTTAGTTTAAGTACTGGTTAATTATTGTAGTTAGGGGATAAGTATGAGAAAGAGCATGATAAAAGTTGAAGGGGATATAAAATGATTTATATTTATCCAGACATGAGATTACATTATATACCAAATTTCCGCTCTTTTCCTTATAATATATCCCATGCATTGATTTCTCCCCAGGAGAAATCGGCTACCAAAAAAATGTTCATCAAAAAAAGAAGCTGCAAAAAAAAAAGAAGGGCGGGGAGATTAAAAGAATGAAACAAGAAAAAAACAGTTAATAAAGGGGTGTTGAGTAGAAAACACTTCATCAAAGAAGAAGGAAGAAAGAAGAGCAAAAAAAAGAAAAAAGAGTGGAAAAGGGGGAAAATATGATTATTGGCTCAAATGGTAAAATGAAACAAAGTCATGTCCGCTAATGAGAGGAAATGGGAAGAGAGAGCGCGAGAGAGAGTCATGTCCATATTCTTCTTTTTTGAATGCATATCCTTCCAAAAGGCAGAAAATATTAAGGCATGGAGGGGAATGTGTGTGAAAAGAGAGAGGGGTGGTCTAGAAAAGAGGGTGGGAAATTAAACAGATCATTAAATTCGATTATAGATTCCGTTTGTCGAAAACCCTATTTGTGGGCTTTTTTTTTGTTGGGTCTCTCATAGTCATAGCAGATCATCGAGGTTCAGGTCATCGCCCAGGTCACCAGGTCCAGGGTTGACCAACACCGGCACGGCAGCCGGTCCCACAAGCGCATTCCTGCCTCCTGAGCCCATACCCTCAGGGATCCAAGGTCCCTTTTCTTCCTCGGTAGCATTATGCAATGCAGTAGACCGATTGAGTGTCTCAACATCCAGGTCAGTCACGTAGGCGTCGCGGCCCATGCCGTCACCGCCATCAAGCTTCAGACGGACTTCAAACTCGTTATCCATCATCATTTCGTCCTTCCAAAGCCGACGCTTGCCGTCATAAACGCAGAGTACACGGCGCTTCATCTTCATTTTAGGTGTCGGGCAGCCCCAAGATGGAGGGTAGTTGTTGCGGTTGTTTCGGCGGCGGCTGGTGGTGGCACGGGGCTTGGTAATGCCAGCGGGGTTTGGGGTGGGCTTTGTGAGAGTGTTGGATTTGATACTACCCTTGCCAGAGTTGGGGTTTTTGTGGCTGGATGGAGAAGAGGAGGCGGTGGTAGTGGTGGTGTTGGTGAGGGTTGTTTTGGAAGGTGATTCGGGGTTCACGAGCTCGTGGTCGTTGGTGGTTTCAGTGGAGAGCATGTGTCGCTCCATAGTTTCGCGGACGGCAATGTCAGATGCTACCTCCGCTAGGCGTTGGTAATTGATTGCCTCGCTAGGTTCTTCTCGCTGGACAACACGCAGGACACAGTCGTCAAGATGCTCATAGAATTCCTGCGCGTTGTTAAATGTAGCAGTGCAAGTGGAACATTTCCCAGTGGCGTCCTGGCAGTAGTTCGAGAGCTTGCTAGCTGAAATGGCGGGAGGAGACCTCTTGCGGTTATTTGGAGCTGATTGATCAACTCCATGCACCGAAGTAAGATGTCGCTTAAACACATCGGCTCGGTTGAAACTTTTCTCAGCAGCAGAGCCGGATCCAGGGCAGAAACCGCACACCATGGTGCCCTTATAATGGGTCAAAGTGTGACGATTTTTATCATATTTTCGGGCAAAGCCCTTTGAATGATATTCACAAGTGACGATCGGACATTTTTCCGGTCGTTCTGATTGGTGGGTGAGCATATGGGCCTTCAAATCTCGGATAACACGTCCACAGTCTGGATGAGGGCATTTTCCTTTTTCCCTAGCCTCTTCGTCGGCCTCAATGACTCCTCTGGGCGGTGTGCGGGCAGATCGGCGCGAATGAATAGATGATATAGATGATCTTCGCCCGGAGACGGAACCCGAGGCGGCAAAAGTGTTCTGGTGTAAATATGGAGAGGGGGATAGCATTGATTGTTGCGGTGGCTGGGGTTGTTGTTGGAGTGGAAGTTGTACTGGTGCCTGAATGGGATTAAGAGGAGAGTGAGGAGAAACGGGAGCGAAGGCCGGGGACTGGATGAATTGATACTGTGATTCATCTGGATAAGAGACAGCGCCTATTGGGAAATCATTGTTTTGCTGCATCGGTTGAAGTAATGCAGGATCTGACCAGAACCAGTTAGCACAGGTTGCATTTGTACGCCCTGAGAGGTACAATTGTTTTTTTTTCCTTTCTTTTTTTATTTTGTATATTAAAAAAAATAAAATAAAAAAAATAAGCTACTCACCAACAAAACAGTTTGGAAACTTATCATTAGCAAAGAGCATATCAGGGTCTAAGCCGGCTGAGACAAGATCATTTGGGTATCCATCGTTGACCATGGTCACCGGCTCCGGGCCAATGCTGGGATCAAAGTCAAGCCACTGGTCCTGGTAAGGCGACCCAATAGATGATGACGAGGCACTTGGGAGAGAATGTGTGGAAGCGGAGGGACTAAAGGAGGAAAGCTGATCGCCGGTCGAAGATGAAGTATGGAAGTTCAACGGGCTGGACAACTTGGGGGATGAAGAGGAAGCTTGGACTTTATTCTGATAAAACAGCTGTGCATCTAGAGTTAACTGCTGGTGTTGAGGTACGAATGAGTACAGGTCAGCTGTGGTATATGGAGTAAAGAGAGCTTGTTGCTGCTGTTGCTGTTGCTGTTGTTGTTGATGGGGGTGGAGATGCGCGTCAAGACCAAGAGATTCTGGAGAGGCGTTCATCATTGGAGATGGATCCAGAGGGGAGAACTGGAAGAAAGAGGACTGCTCCTGGGGGCGCTCCAAAACAAGCATGGCCCGTGTTTTTTTATTTTGTTTATTTTTTTCAATTTTGATAAGGGGTAGATAATTATCGGTTGAAAGAAGGACAAGTTTGTAGCTTTCCCCCCTTTCAAGTCAGACAATATAGAGATGAGAATATAATAAAGAGGCTAGCTAAAAGCTGCAGATCGATTGGAAGGGCTGAGCAAGGGCTGATTGGACCGGGCGATTTGGTTAGCATATTGCGGATCTTCTGACCGGGCTGGTTCGATTGCCAATACCACAAGCCCACGTACATGAACATAAAAGAGAGGGGGGGGGAAATAAATTAAGAGTGAGAAAAGAAAGAGAAATGGCTAACCGAATAATTTATTTTCCCCGGAAAAAAAATGTTGTTATCGCCAAGGGGAGGGAGCAAGATCTATCTGGGTTGGCAACGGGCCGCACCGAAGTAAGAGCCAACCAACCTAGGCACCCAGAGGGGGAGAGAGGGCGAGATGGAGATGGTGGCGAAGTGGAAAGGCCAGTTTTCCACGGTAAGTCATCCAAGCCTCTTAAAAAAGGGAGAGGAGGAAGAAGAAAAAAAAATAAAGGGAGAAGCCAAAGATAAAAGAGGGATAAAGGGGTTGGCTAGACTTGACCCAAAAGCGACCGAGATGAGACGAGACGAAGATGGGAGGAGAATCGGAGGCGACAGCCGGAGCCAATGAGAGCGCAGAGCAGCAAGGCTGAGAGGTCGACCAGAAACACGACCAGCAATGGGGGGGTTACGGAGTTGTTATATTTAGCTGGAGAGAGCGACAACTAAATATTGTGAAGTTGTTTAGGCAGCAGCAAAGAGTACCAAGAGGGGTGGTGGATAGATCAAGAGAGAGAGGAGGGAGAGAGGATAAAGCTAGGGTGAGAGTGGAATATATAATTCAAATCAAAGGATCACAGAGCGAGCGAGAGATGGGAAGAGAGAGAGAGAGAGAAGACGAGAAAGAGAGAAGCGGAGGCGGCGAAACGGCGTAGGAATTATATAAAACATTCACAGTTCAAGCTTCCCTTTCGTTCTGGTTGTTTTTTTCTTTTGCTTGGCCCAAAAGAGAGAGTGAGGAGGGAGAGATGCAGTTAGAGTTCTTGTTCTCTCTCTATATATATACCATACCAATTAATTCGCAACTCTCTCTGTGGAAATGCAAAAAAAAAGAGAGTTACAAGGAAAAAGAAAAGAAAAAAAATTAAACAAAATAAAATAAAAAAACATAAAAAAGCAACGAGGAAGTAAAAGCGAAATGCAAAAAGGAAGAAAAAGCTTTCGTGGAGCGAAGATAGCGAAGATAATTGGGCACATCTTGGGAAGATCAGACCTGGTATTGTTTTGGTATGGTATGTACACGCGTTCTGGCCCATCCAGCCGCTGGTCTGGGCCGTCAAGGGTCGGTATTGACGAAACTTACCGTGTTTACTTTACCTGGTCTAGGGTGTTTCTTTTCTTTTTTCTTCTTTTTCTCCCCCTTGTCGGTAGGGCTTAGACTCATAATTCATAATTCCTCATTCCCCATTTTCATTAATTCAATCAATCAAATATTAAAAACCAAACGTGTTAAACAATATGAATATAGTCATGAATAGTATTATATATAAGGCGGAAAAACATGTCGAGGTGCCTGGCATGGTGTCACAAACCCCATTCGACGTACATACAGATTCCGCTTTCCCCCCCTCTCCGCGTGGGATCCGAATCCAGACAAAGAGAGAGAAGAGAGAAAGAAGGATGGAGAAGAAAGAGAGAGCGGAAGAACGCACATGTACTCCGTACCGAACAAACAAGTGGATACGCGTATCTCTTTTTCTCTCTTTCTCTTTCTCTCCTCTCCCTAGTAAAAGAGGATGGATGGATGATGATTTTGGAGAAAATGATGAAATGATGAACAGAACTGGATACATTCCTTGTGCCACGTCCCTTGAACACCGAGAGCTCTTGAAACGATTTTCCAGACAGGAATTTGTGTTTTTTCCAACGAGTAAATCGTCTTGCTCACCGTTGTTCTCCCCCCCTGGCCGATATCAACTCGTGCATCTCCGTGCCCACTTGCAGGCCCTCTGCACGGCATGATTGGCCATCCTGAGCCTTACGACCTCTTGGATGCGGGTTTGCCAACACGACATGGATCTGCCAGAATCGGTCAGCGAACCCTCCTCTTTTACCTATTGTTCTCCAATTTTCATCCTGAGTTAGTTAGGATAACTAGTGGCTTTAGCGTTCTTTCATCACCACGTTTGACAAATACTTTGTCTCCGCTTATCCCATCCCATCCCATCCATCCATTCCATAATTATTCCCTTTCTTGTCTTCCCCCGAGTCGACCTTCCTGGATTCAGCCATTTTCTTTTTTATTATTATTCCTTTTTAATTCATTTTTATGTACTTTGTATGAATGAGGGGAAAAAAAGGTCAAGGTGAGGTAGTTATCTTAACTTTTGGGGGTCAACCCCACGATAGAACCAAGGTACATCGAAATCATAATAAAGAAGTAAAAGAGAATAAAATAATAAAAGAAAATAAAAGAAAGAAAAAGGATCGGGTATACTAAATAAGATAGCCGACTAATTATTAAAGGATGAATTCGTCCCTTTCTGGTTCTCCGACTATCTCCATTTCTCAGGATACGAGTTGTCAAACCCATGTCATGTCCTCTTTCCTCCCCCCGTCCCTCTTCCATGGTTAGTGTCAGTCAGTTATCAAGTTGAAAAATAGAAGATATGAAATATGAAATATGTTAGTTAGAAGAATACCCCAACCCTCGGTGTCTCCGTGTCACCACACTTCCCATCCCTCTCCGTCGGATAACGATGCGTTGAGTGCAGGGACTCGTACAGGGCTAGAAAATTTCGGTTGATCGGTAGAAATCTTTTTTATTTTATTATTTTATCTTTAATTCTTTTCTGATACATTCTAGATGAGGATGGATTTTTCGGGATCCGCCTGTAGTTAACTTGCTCATTGTAGAAGGCTTGATTTTCACGTTGACTTCGTTTTTTGGAGATCATTTCAAATTCACTCCCAGCCCTACCGAGGATCCATCAATCCCCATCCATCCTCCATCCTCCATCATCCATTATCCAGTATCCATCATCATCCATCCATCCGTTAACTTCATCGTCATTAGTATTTGATACCTTAACCGACGGACTACCGAATCGAGCGTGACTTGGCTTTCCCAGACTCCAGCTAGTTCCAACCTTAAGAGTGGAGATCCCTAATCCACCAAGGGGTATATCCTGTATATCGCGTCTTGTCCTTGTCTCTTGGATGATTAGTTGCTGGTTGAATATAGTATTATGCTTGCTTGCTTCGCCCACCTCCTTTCTGGATGCTCCGCGGCGGTGAGAATTCTGCCTTGCACAGCAGGACCCCACCACCTGGGACCAATGGGAGTGCGTGGTTGGGACTCCACTCGCATGACATAAGCTGGATTCTCGATGCTGGTTGGCTGGGAGTGACCGGGCTATTTATATCTTTACCGCATCTTAAAGTTTGGATTGAAGGAGGAAAAAATAGAAAAAGTCAGAGACACATGGAGAACTTAGAACGGGAACAGAACAGAACAGACAGAACAGAGCAATCTTATTATTCTTTTCCTTTTTCTTTTTATTTCACGTCAACAGATACTTATCGATAAGAACGGTTGTCCATTGCATTGTGATGTCGCATTTGGGCGGGTCGATCAGGACAAGAGACTCCTCTCTTCTCTCCTCTTCTCTTTTCTCCTCCTCTCCATTCTCCATCTCCATCTCCATCCCATGATAAGCCGAACCGAATGATAAGCTTCTCCATGTTTTGCATTACGCAATGATCTCTCGCAACGGCTCTCCGCAAAGCCCAGAGTCCGCGGAGTGCGCCGATAGACAACCCAATCCAGTATTTTTCCATCTCAGATTTCAGATTAACTAACTCTGTTTCTCCAATTAATCTCCAACTACCACCTAGTTCTTGGTTCAGTTCAAGTTACACCATCACCATCACTGTGTTATTCTTTAATACGTTAATTACTCTGCCACTGTGGCTGTGAAATTTAAAACCCTCCTAATACGAGCCAGCGAGGCCTAAAATGCGGCTCAAAGGTGGGTATGTAAGATACCAGTACTCCGTCAAGTCTTGTATTTTTCAGTTACATACCTCGTATCCAGAGAGAGTCTAGTTGAATCTAATGAACAGACCAGGGCGGAGCAAATTTAAGATAGTTACGGAGTTCGGAGCTACGTGTTCCGCCCTCTTAATCCCGAGTTGAGGTGAATAGTAATCCAAAGACGATCAAGGACGGAATTTAAAAAAAAAAAAAAAGGATGAAGGATCTCAAGGAAGCGCGACCGACGTTTCACTCCAAGTGCTAACGGAGTAACTAGAAGAAAATCAATTGCGTTGGGGATCGCCAACTGAGCGCTTGGTCCATGTGGCGAAGTGCGTTCATCCCATCTGGATTCCGACCGAGTATCCAGTCAACTGAACCAATAAACTCACGAACCAAACTATTAACCAACTGACACTGACTAGAAAACTGATTGTGTATACGTGGTCGGCACTTGCCGATGCGACCTTGTGGACTCAGTACCACCGCGTGTACATAAATCCTTTTTCCATGCATCTATCCAACCATTCCGTAGTACCCCGTCCATGGATGGGCATTGCATTGCAGCATGTCACAATTTTTTAATAACGAGGTACACAATACACAAGAGCTGGGAACAAAAAGGCATAGCGGATGAATTATTGGTACCGAAGAACTGGTGATCCCGTCCACCCATGCGACTGGGATACTCTCATTTCTCATTCCAACTAATAATCGTTAACTCGTTAACTCGTTAAGTAGCTAGTACTCCGTACTAGTTGATTTGTCTCCTTTTCGCGGTTCGCTTATTCGGTAATTATGCGATAACAAGTCAGGTCTACCCTAGCCCGATGGATCTTTTCATCCCGTTGTTGTATCCATTACGGAGTGCGGAATAGAACAATTCTATTCCCTTTTCTTTTCTTTCTTTCCAAAACGGATAATTAGTTAAACATCTCATGAACTGACTATACTTCAAGGGGTCCATCGGAGACGCCGATAAACGAGCTTTCTTAAAACACGGGATTCCCTTGACACGATTAATTCTTCTCCAAACAACGGGGATCAAGAACTCTATCATATTAAGGTATAAAAAAAAAATTAAAAAAAAATAGAATACAAGTTAAGTGCCTGAGAATTCTAAAATAAATGCCTGGATGAAGGTATATTTCTTCCTTTCCCGTGTGCCCACCTGTCATACCTCTAATCTCTAACATAAACTTTCCTTTCTTGTCGAAGCTTGCGAAAAATTTCCTTCTTGAGTTTTCCTGCATGAAGCCCTCAAAGGGAAAAAAAAAAATAAAAAAAAAAAATTGTTATAGGGCTGAGCCCTCCTCCCCCCCCGGTCCATCACTAGTTTAAGCCATCCCATCCCATCCATGGGAAAGGGAAAATAAAAAGGGGGTCGCACAGCCCATGTCGAGTCTGAAGTCGACGAAAGGCAGGTCACTTTAGGCCAACGATTGGCTGCATCTCAGTATTTTACTTTTCTTTCTATTCTTTCTTTTCTTCACCCCCATTTACTGCAACGAGATGCGCGTATTTTGACACTCAACTCATCCTTCAGCCCTATGGATATGCACGTCCCACGCAATACTTGACTATGTCCTTGTCCAAAACATGAACTTGACTTAACTTATTTTTTATTTTATTTTATTTTAATTTTTTTCATTCGGATCATATGAACAACATACCGGTGAAAGATAAAATAAAGAAAAGTAAAATTGACATGTCTTTCCTGCATGTAACGCTTTGATCTCATCATGCATTCATTCTCTACTTACTTCTCTCTCTCACCTCCATATTCCATGTGTGGAACCGTTAGGTACCACTAAATCTTGCGGTAAAGATCAACTGGTTCCTCTAACACAATGTCTTTAATCTTTAGAGTTCCCACGTCGTCGTGATCCATCTGTTCCCATTGGCCATGGGGATATGCAAGAAGCCTCTCCCCGTAGGGTACACATTCGGTCTGTCTTCCAGGCCTGGACGGGTGACACGCCGGGCAACGCACTAGGCAACGAGTTTAACCATTTCCCCCTTGTCCTTGTGCTTTGTTAACTTTTTTTTCCCTAACCTCGAAAGAATCTCTCCACATGGTACTAACCATAAATTCAAAGGAATGAAAAAATAAAAACAAGATCTGAATTCCTATTCATCAGCCTTGCGAATTAAACCTTAACGGTCTTAGAATCACCTTGACGAATGACTTGCTTTGTTTTTTGCTATTTCTTCTTTTTTTTACTCCGCAGGGGAAGTGTCCGAGACATAGAGAAGCACACAAAGACTCACGCGCACACATACTCGCACACACACACATGCACTGTGTGAGCAATAAACTTCCAATCTAGCTGAAACTCATACTATCCCTGCGTTCACTGACCATATCTTTCGCTATAATTCCCCTTCCCCTGCTATTCTCTGGATCAAAAATCGATCTGTAATAATACTTACCTTTTACACATACACAAGCAGTCTGGCCTGGTACCATGGTACTTCGGGGTACTCCGTGTGAACTCCATCCGGAATTCGGATATACCGATCCAATGTATTACCCCTTAAGGAATATCAAGGCCAAAGGAAGTTAAAAACGGTGAGACCAGACTGAACCATAACCAGAAAGCAGCAAGCTTCTTCATACTGGCCTGTTGAACCTTAACGAAATCGATATAAAAATGCAGCCCAAGAAAAGCAAGTCTCGAATCAAGCATGGAAAAACCAGAACCCGGAAAGACAAAAAAAACTTTCTCTTTTTGAGTTAACCTCCCATCGCCTTGTATACAAGTGAACGGTTCTGTTCATCTTCTGAAAGCGTCAAATTCTGCCATTGATTGGTGGCAACGCGGATGCGCTTTGGTCGAGAGACCCTTGTATAGCTGATAAGCATGCACTAAAGACGGGATGTATCGGGGGCTTAAAAAGCACTCCGAAGTTAGACTCCGTATGTATAGTCTCTCCAATACGGATATTAGACTTCCCATCTCTGCTGCATACAGGTATAACACGTATGTATACGGAGTACATACACACACCGTATGGAGTAAAAAAAATCTTATTCAATAGTTCCGAAGTCTGTTCAATCCCTTCCTCCCCCAGCCCCCTTTTTTACCTCTGCAGGCTGCAGGGTTTCGATCGTGCATTTTCAATGATGGCCAGCAGGGCTGTACATTCAGGCCCTGCTGATAGGCGAACGAAGAGCGCTTCCATCCTGTCGGTGCTTCCGTAGGGCGAAATCCTTCCTTCACCCCATCTCCCCTTCAGGTAACCACCATGGAAAACTATATTCCCCATGCCCTGGCCAGAGTCCAACTTACCTGTCCCTTGAAGTATATCCATCGTCTTCCTCCTAGGTACAACGTGGTACCATAGCATGGACTCGTAGGGGGATCAAAGTTTAAAAAACCATCCCCTCCACCATAGACAAGAAAAAAAAAGGAAAGATGAAGAACGTGATCGTAGTGACGAAAGGCCACTTTAGACCTCTGATTCGTTACCAGAGTAAGATTGACAGTTTCACAGATGATAAATTCTCCATTCCTTCGGACATGGGGAATGAGCAATTATGACCCTTTCGGGGATGATCCAGCCAGGCATTTCCCCAGTCTAGTTATACTCCGTATTTCATTTCAAATATCCTCAACCAAACCCTCAGACTTGTTTCCAAGATTTGGTCAAATCCTTCCTTCAAGACTAGGGTATTAGGGAACATACGGAGTATGTCCTCGTTGAACGAACGGTGAGAGTCAGATCGGAGAAAACCCCTGACAGAACCTCCGTGCTCCACCCTTCCTTCCTCGCTCTCCCTTTCTTTCTCATAGCCACACGTATCAGGATATAATTATCAAGGGTATAATTATCAAGATAAATATTACCAAGACATATTATCAAGATATATTTATATAGAAGATAAGATATTGGTATGGCATGGCTGCAAACGATTGGATCATGCACAAGGAGGCTCAGATTAATTAATCCTGATCGGCGAACAACTTCATTCGTCGGCCTCTCCATCCACCCTAAGTCGTATTCTTGACCCAGCACACATATTTTGGGGGTGTGTCTCAGACATGGGTGCCCGGGAGTACCACGAGATCCCAGGGTACCACGTCCCCCCAGGATTTATATATCTCAACTGTGCCAATGAGAACCCAAGCTCAAGGATCACACCAGAGCCTTTGAAACAACCCCAATCTTATGAGCAAACACCATCTAAAAATGGATATTTTTTTCGAGGATATCTGTGTGTGTGTCTGAGATGCGATTTTTTTTTCTTCCCCCCCTTCCCCCCTCCATTTCTTCTTTGATCCAGGTTTTGCCTCCCGTTCCATCCATTCTATCCTTGCACACCTTACGCACGAAGGTCCTGCCCACGCGAGACAGGGTTAATAGGCATTCTTCACGTTGTGGAAGGGATGTCCGTGAATAGTTATGGATGCAGATGGTGTGTCGTGCGTCATGTCTCGTGCGTCGCGTCTCTGGCCTCTCCGACCCTTGGTCTTTGATCCTTCTTGAAAGGTCGTGAGATCGTTGTTGAGAGGGATTTTCTGCTGGAAATAGATTGCTCGTTTTTCTCCATTCGAGAATCGCCTACAAACTCCTTAAGTTTGGTCCGTTTTCGTGATGGTTCCATTGCTGGAATGAAAAATTCCGTGCTTGAAATTTTTTAAGTCGTTCGCTTTGTCTCAGAAAATCGTTCACGTTCACATGGATAGATCTCGGGTAAAATAATCCATCCGACCGTCTATGAAAACATGGCTTTGACCGATACTCTTGATTGATTCTGTAACCCAGTTCATTTGCACCGATGATTCGGTCGGGTTTGCATTCCTCTTGTCTTGTGTCCATATTCAGATCCCCGATTGAGAAGCTTAGAATAGAGAAACAGCATGAGAAAATAGTTAACCCGAGCATGAACATGAACACACATTTATTTAGATCAGATCAGAGCAGAGCACTTCTTGTGTGGGTATCTTTCTTGTAAGCCATTCTTCAGTGGTGGAGAGTTCTGTAGTTAACCATGGAACAAGCTACGCACTGTTGACCTCAGCATCATCCTCAACAACTCAATTGAACTCTCGCTCTAGTCAACACTGACCAGATTCAATATGAGTATGGTTTCGTGTCAAACGAGCTCTGATGGAGAAAACATGCTGCTTGGTCTCCAGGAAAGTCTTCCGTCACTAGTCGCCAGGCGGTTTACCGCTGCAAAGAAGTCGGGCTCCTTGGTCTTCTCACATACTGAAGTGACGACCTTGAAGACGTCGACTGTCCCAGTAAGCATTCATTCATCCCTCCTGCCTGGAGTGTTTAACAACAGATTCGTGAGCCAGAAGAGGATTAAAGTGCAGAAATAGAATCTAATGGAAGTGAAATAGTTCCAACTTAGATACTGCCCGGCGCTAGCACAGAAGCCAACAGCACCCCCGCGGCAACCACAGGTCAACGAAGCCAATGTGAAACCAGATCCTTTCCAGGACCCTCATACTGACCTGTTAATCGCCCACATCCCACGCTCCAACCCTACGCATGCCCTCGTTCTAAACAAGTATCCTGTCATATCAAATCATTTCATACTTGCCACGAAGCCGTTCAAGCCGCAGACTCACCTGTTGGAAGCAGACGACCTGCAGGCTGCGTATGCATGTTTGAGAGCATGGGAGACCTCACCACACGATGCGAAACATCTCCCACGAGAGGAGAAGCTGCTAGACGACTGGAGACCGGAAACTCCTCCAATTCAAAAGATTGAAAAACAGAGACGCCTCTTTGCGTTCTTCAACTCGGGAGAGCACAGTGGTGCCAGCCAGCCACATCGACATCTCCAGTTCCTCCCTGTGGAGGATATGAAGAAAGAAAACGATGAATTCAACTGGGCGCCATTGATTGAGGAAGAAGAGGATGAAAAGGAAGAAGAAAAAGAAGGAGACGACGACGAATCTCAAGATAAGACAGGTCATCATCACCACAAGCTGCTCGGCATTGATGAGGCAATGACTGGGGAAAGCTACGAATTTCCGAAACTTGCCAGCCTACCGTTCGTTTGCTATGCGACTCCTTTGCCTCCGAATCCCACACCTGATGCATTGCATCGCACATACCTATCCCTCTACACCATGGCCGTGACTGCCGCCGCACAATATTCAGAATCCCTGCTGTGTAATCTCGCGGCGTCGGGCGTGCTTGAGACAAAAGGAGAATCGGTGATAAGCTATAACCTCGCCATGACTACCTCTAGGATGATGATCTGTCCCCGCAGGAGTGAACATGCCTGGCTCCCATTGGGCCCAGAGCCAAAGCAAGGCCTAGTTGATGAGGGATTGGTCAAGCTTAATGGCACTATCCTCGCAGGGACATTACTTGTGAAAGCCGAGGCGGAGTGGAATGCACTTCGGGCTCGACCATCGATATTAGAGGGAGTCCTGATGGAGGTTGGAATCCCGACCTCAGCAAATTGAGTATGCAAGTGCTGTTTTGGCCCTCAGATTGGTTGACCAAACTATACTGTTGACTGCTGCTATGTTTTTCTCTCTCTTGATTATTTAAACATTACTCTCGAATAATTCAATGTGAGAATAGATCGAACTCATAGTTTCTTGATCATTTTTGACCGGCTGCACCTACTATCATCCTACTTTGTGCTGAGTAGAAAGGTATATGCACCCCCGAGGATCCGGGCAAAAATGAACATAGGAATAAAAGGTCAAGACCATCTTGGATTTATTAACTCCCTCCTTTTTCATTCAAAACATACATATGATCGCACTCATTAGGCGGATGGCATAGGAACTTCTCATCCTCACCTCCAACAATATTTTGACTGGTGATTATATGACCGGAATTGTTGGATTTCCACCCATTTCTTCTTACACGTCGCATTGCCGAAATGATACGAACCTCCGTTGTGCCAAATGTACTCTCCAACTTGCTTCCAAGACACTCTCGAGGCAAATAGTTGTAAGTCGAACTCCGCTGCCTGGTATGCAATCGGTTCCATGAATTTCTCAACCGCTTCACACAGAAGCATCAGCTATTTATTGCTGGTCATTAACTTCTCCTCTATCCACTATACATATGGTTCAAATATGGAGGAGCTATTACTCACATCAAATTCCCCCCAACCTGGCTTCCTTACTCGGAGCTCTTTTCTTTTCGTCAAACTTCGAAACCGGCCTCGAAGGGTGGATTCCGCTTCGGTGAAATGCCCCCTTTCCTTAATTTCTTTATATGACATTCCAGACTGCTTGCATCGGATGAGGAATGCGTCTCTTGATTCGCTTCTGGCGGTGGATGCATTGGGTTGTTTCCCTCGAGATCGTTCCTCCTGGAGTGTACCAGTATCGGAGGATGGTTCCATTTGATTCGCGATCTTTTTATCTTGCGAATCAAAAGGCGACCGTCCATCCTCAATGTCTGGTGACTTACGTTCTGTTGTGTTTCGCTGCCCCAGTCGTTTCCAAACTCTGCTAGATGGCAAGTTCGGTGGCTCCGTTCCGATTGAAACATCCAAAGTCGTTGCAGTTGACATCCTCGATGAAGGAGGATTGGAACTACATTGGTAGTTGTATTCGGGGTCGTAACTATTATTGACTGCTTGCCATGGGGAGGTTAGGTCTGGGCTTGGTTGGGGTGGTGTCCAAGGGTTAAGTTTGGGGTCAAAATATTGAAAACGTTCATATTGTATTTCTTCATTCCAACTCGGGAAATATTCGGTATTTGTTCTTTCCACCCAATCAGAAATAGTAGGGGTAAAGGAAGTCATCGGCTGAAGCATGGGTATCCCCGAACTACTCGTGCGGAGTGCATTATTAATTGGGCTGGAGAAGGGGGCGTCGTCTTCTTGCTCGAGCTCGGGTTGCCATTCTGGATGCAGTTCCAACTCGGATTTGGGTTTCGATGTTTTCAAGGGATCAAGTGTTAATGTTTGCATCTCCAGTCTGCTCAAATCCCAAAGCTGCTGATTATGACGGTGCTGCTGTTGCTGAGGTTGTGATGCATCTTCTTGTGTGAAGGCTGTATTACTTGACGGATCAACGCGAGGGAGGTTGGAGTCAAAGTAGGGCCACGAAGTGTCCGGGACCATGTCTGAATATGAGGTTACATGCGCCATCGAATCGTCCTCGCAGGTAGTACTCATATCAACACAACGACCTTCATTGCCTCCGATACCATAGGTATGAAGGTTTCTGAACTGTGTATCATCATCAGAAGACAGTGGCCACGGTTCTTGGACAATTGCTGTCTGCGTTGTCTCGGTGCTGTTTGAGTCAGAGAATAGACTGTCGAACCCGTTCAGTGGAGGTGGACTGTGTATCACTTGCGCTCTCTGGCCATCACTTCCCATCTCGGAGCGGATGTCCGCATGTCTACCGCTGTTAGAACCAAGACGGTTGCGTCTGCCTACCTGTCGTCCTGCCATTGGTTTAGGGCGAAGAAGGACTCGGAAGGATACCCCTTTTACAGCTGCAGCAGCGAGATGAAATAAATAGTTGTGGGTGATCGAGACACTCTCGAAGGACGGAAAGTTTTAGCACAGTTGATAATATCAACAGCAGAAGGATAAAATGGTTTGTCCGACTTTGTTTGGAGTCTCTTTGGTCTTGTTTAATTGTGTTTCAGTTTCCAATATTTCTTCAGCTCTCGCCCTCGCAGACAGGCGGTGAGAGGCAAAGGTCGCAAAGATGATTTTCTTTCTTTATAGGCGGATGGAATAGTGATAGGACAACTTTTTGGAACTACAGAAATCTTCTTTGGTTAATATATGCAATGTTCAGACGCAGTGGCTTAGATCCTCAGATACTCACCTCAATTCTTGTTCTTAAGCATATATGTCTGATTCTATATCATACACGAGGGGCTGAAGAAGGCTGTGAAGGAAAAATATATTTATATATATCTGAGAGAAGATGATGGAATTTTCCGTCATCTACCTCGAAACGGGAACGTGTGCAACAGAGCGATCTATGGGGGACGGTCTGAAAGAAAGTTATGGAATTTAGAACAAAATTGCTTGGAATCCGCTGACTTGATCGCCATCTTGTATTCCTTTTCAATTCCGGGCCCATATCCAAAAAATTTAATGCTTTCTTAGGGCCAGTGGACGTTTTGTGTTCAATTGATTGAAGAAACACGGCTCCCGATCATACCAAAAAAAAGCAAAATGACATAAATTCCCCTAAGAAAAAAGGAAAACGTTGCACCATCGAATAGAATATTCCATAGAAAAAGAAAGGAAGACGTTTAACAAGATTGGAAACAACATTCTGCATCAGCGGAAGGATGTTGACATTCTTCTGCCGTGGGCTTGGGTAGCTCCACATCATATTTCATGCAGAGATCGCGATGTTTCTGGGCTGCGATAGGCTAGGTCTGTGAAGTTGTGTTGAACCACAGTAGGGCGTGCAACTAGGATTACAACCCGCTCTCCATTGACTGTGCGAATCAAAAGTTCTTAGTGTGCGGGATGAGGATCCATATCGGATACCAGCAGATCAACCTGCCGATCTATCGGACCAAAAAAAAAAAAAAAAAAAAAAAGAACCCCATCTCCCTGGAGACCCAACTCGTTGGCATCCGGCGTTCCAGGATATTTGGGTTTCATCCAGGGTCTTTTTTCCCTTTCCTCCCATGAAAAACGTGCTGTCATGGAAGTGCTTAGCCGGCTGGGAATATATTGCGTACATGTGTGAGGTTGTGAGAGATATGTGCTGACCGATATTTGCTAGCGAGAGCTGCCATTCGGAAATGTAGTGAGCGACCGGTCATGCATGGTTCTTTGTTCAAAGATGTGAAAGAAAAAGTTTTGATGCATTGAATGGAGGGTCTCACCGACTCCTGCTCTCATCGACGAATGTGGTTAATGATTGCTTCGTACTTTGGATTGGCATGGTGTTAAACCGACCCCCATTTTCCTTTGGCGAGCCAGCAAACTGCATTCTGCACTCCAGAGGGGGCCATGGCTCTGGATGGCGACTGGCTACGGAGTACGGAGTACAGAGTGTATAATGCCTCCTTCTAGAATTCTTGCATCACATTTTCTTTTCTTTTTCCTACTCTTCTTTCACTTGCAACTGGACGCCATCTGCATGAACAATCAGTGTGCACGGTAAGTTTTTCCGCCCATGATTCGTCGCGGATGAAGAAGAAGAACACGGGAAAAAGCAATCTTCCGTTATTATCCCTGCTAGCTAGCTGGGTGGCTGTTCTTTGACCTTTTTTTCTTCTTCTTCCGTTGACCTTCTATGTACCTTCTATGCATGATAACTAATCGTTAACTAGTTAGCATGATAATCCCTGAGTGAAGGTTAATTTTGCTTTTTTTGTCGAGATACCAAGGTACACACGTACGGTTCGGTTCATGATTGAATTGGATTGTGGTTGTTTGGATCGTCCCGATTTTACAGACGGGGTTCTCCGTGCATGACCCAGGATTTTACAGATACAGGTTGCTCATTTTAGGCCAGAAAAAATAAATGCGAATATGCATTGTTGTCCTGGCTTGACTGGGAGTTCTCTTTGAGGCGGCGCTAACTTCTGGTGGTTCAGAGTATTGTCATCCTACTCTGGTGATAGAGGCGGCCTGTGAAGTATGTATGAGCTGTATATATTTTTTTCTTTTTCCAGTTTTCGCAGCGAGGCTGGAATTCATGGCTTTCCTTCCATTCGTCTTCTAGGGTGGGCGGATGCAGGTTCCCGTTTTCCTTCTGTCAACAACTAGGGTGTTTAGCCGTTGGATAGAAGCGAGATTCTGAATAGAAGGCTTGGGGCTGCAAAAATTCTACCAAAAAAAATTCCCCTCCCCTCCCAAAAAAAAACAAAGAAAAGAAAAAAAATTACCTAAGTAGTTATGCCCGAAAGATCTCGTTCAAACTACCGGAATTTTCCTTCGAAACATATGAGAGATACAGACTATGCAGACAACCCCGGAACCTGTTTGCCGAAAGGAAAAATAAAATAAAAAATATAACAATGGATGCAGGTCTAAGATCGACAACGACAACGACCATGTACATGAATTGGGTTGCAGATGTTTCTGAGTTCCTAGCAAACCTGTCCCAAGGTATAGGCCGGTCTGGAAAGACATCGGAACCCGCCGACCAATATTTTGTGGTGGATACTCTGACACCCCAGAATCCCAAATTCCAAATACCAGCAATCTCAGGCCCCCAATTGTGCCGCAACCTTATCCATGCCTATGCTATGTATATTGTGATTCGGCTGCATTGACTCAGCCTAAAACAAAGATATTTATGCGGCCCCCCACTACCGATGGCGTCGTTTCGATATGCAATGATGTCTGCACCCGATGATGAAGCCACATACAAGGAGGAGCCCGTTGAACACTGCCAGTATGTAGAATGGCGACTGTGGAGATAGTTTATCAAACATGAGACCACCAGCTTTTGTGAGGATGAGAATCCCTGCTCCTCCCCACAGGGAATACATCCCTGCAATTGAACCTTTGACATTGACCAAACCATCGGATGGGCCATTAATTTTCCTGCTTGTTAGCAATAGCGGGGCCGATTCATCCCCATTCTCCATGGTTTCCTCTTCACCACCGTCATTCTCGCTTGCTGTACTAGGATCTTCGCTCTGGGGGACACAATTGTCCTCTCGTTTGGAAGTTTGTGTCATAGGCAGAATACCGGTGCTTAGGATGGCTAGGCTGCAGACAATAGCAGAAATCTGACTTATTCCGAGTAGAGCCATGTCGAAGAAGATGGGTGCGTTTCCTTGCGGGCCACCTATCCGGGGGTTTGGTAAGCCTGCCAGCAAAACGTAACCAATTACGCCAGCAAGCGCCCCGGCCTGTAGTGGAATGTTGTGGATTCGGGACTTTTCAGATAAAAAGCCAAAAATAGGAGCAGAGAGTAAAGCAATGAGCTGCGATACCCCGGTTAATATTGACGCCACAACATACGCCCTGGGGCAAGATTTCTTGATGTCACCATCACCATCAGGAGAACTATGCCACGCGGAGGTGTTTCCCTCGTGGCAGAGCCCAGAATGCCGGTAATATTGGTTCACGTAGAGCGGGATGAACAGGGAAATTCCGACGGAAGAAGCCCGTGCCACAAAACCTCCTACGTAAGCTAGTCCAATATTCGAATTGGTCCACCCGGCTTGTAGTGCGGTGGAAAACTGTTTGAAAAAGGATCCTGGGCATCCCACGTGAACATTTTTCGAGCCGGCTGCATGCCTTACGCCTGTGGAACTAGTGCTTCGAAAAGTTTGGCAATCATCATGTTGACAATCATCATCATCAGTATGTTTGATGGAGCCTTTCTTGCTACCAAATAGCGACGAAAGGTTCTTTCCTTCGTCACCGCTTAATCCGCGGAGCCCAACGAAGCATATGATGGAAATGACTAATGCTATCGCTGCGACGGTATAGTAGCTCAGCCTGATAGCCTGGGCGGCTGAATATCCAGCCTTTTCAAATCTCACGGGTAGCGGCAGGAATAGCAATAGAGAGATCAAGGCACCACAACCAGTCAGCATACCGACAAATCCCGCTAAACGAGGAGCGGAGCCCTTGGAACGCCCAGGTGCTTGAGATGAGACGGGCAGCGGAGCATCATGTGCCTGAGTATTTGTCAAGAGCCCGGGAGGTATGTCTTCATCTGAGACATGTTTATCAGCCGTAATAGAGGGTAAAATTGCAGTCACCATTGTTGCCACAGCAGAGCCTCCAAGACAGAACAAAAGTCTCCCAAGCAGTAACTCGGGGTATACGTTTCTAGCTTGGACAAAAAGGACCAACGACAAAGCAACAATAGCATACCCAGCGGTGCTAACCTGATGTACAAGATTAACACATTATTTAAACATTCAAGCGAGCCGAGCCGGAGCTATGAAGCGGGACTACTTACATATCTCGTCCCGATTCGGTCAGATATCATTCCCCACAAGGGACAAGCAAACAGGGCTAGCAGTTCATCTGCAAAGCCCAGAGTGCCAACTGCATCCCCATGGCCAGATTCAAGGTTTATTAGGTCTGTTACAACGAAAGATACTGACGAGTTCATAAACACTAGGAAGGCAATAGAGAACGGGCAGACCGCAAGCAGGTAAGTTGCGGCCTGCACCTTGGTAGCCGTGAACATTGTTTTCTTCTTTTCAAGCTAGTCACTAGTAAAGTACAAACGGCGAACCCATCAGGGTCTAGAATTAAGAGTAACGGTAGTAACTGCACATACAGCCACTCTATCCGGCCATGAATGAATACATTCACAGGATGTTTGAGTTGGATGTTTGCTCCTCAACTTTCCGGGTTTCGTGTCCTGGTCACGGGGGGTGGAGTTGGACGGTTTAAGAATCTGCTGAGTCATCCAGCATTATCCACCCTCCGTTTGTTAACTAAGAGAGAGAGAGCGTTTGTTGATTGTTAGTTGGCCAGATGATAGTTAATAACTATTTAAGAACGCACCATCAGAGAGCTTCAAACTAGAGAACATAGAGCTTGTTCCCTGTTTGTTGGCGGTTTCTATCGCTTCGACAATGAAAACATAACTTGATTCTATACTTCTTGGGCATTTCCATGACAATTCTTCTTCTTCGCCATCCCGCCGCCCGATAAGTGCCAGAATGAGGTTGGCAGCTTACACGGGAGTATGTATTCATTCATCTTTCTTCTTTTCTCGACCACAAAGTGTCTGAGTGCGTGTTGATTACTGACTCGAAATTCGAAATACAGGTCTCCGTGACTCTCGCTACAGCGGTGATTCTAAAGGCATTGCATCAGCGCTCCAACTTTTATTCCGTTTCCGTCTATCTATCGCAAAGCAATGCGAATCTTATGGTACGGCCATTTTCATGATTTAATCGAAACTGGATACAATCGATTGCTTACTGACCACCTGTTCCGCGCCTTCTCAATAGATCCTTACGAATTTATGTCTCCTAGCGGTTGGATTCGTTCTTTTTGGACTTCAAAGACTACTCTATGGCCGGTTACGCCAGATCGAAACAGAACAGCTGTACGAAAAGGCCTGGTTTGCGGTTACAGAAACATGCCTTGCCATGACGATATTTCGCGGGGAGCTAGGTGCATGGTTCTTGGTTATGTTCGTCTGTTTGCTGGTTGGGAAGATCTGGGGTTGGATTGGTGAAGGGAGGTTGGAGGTTCTAGAGCAACAGCCGCCAAACAATCCACGGCTGTTCCATTCCCGCCTTGCGCTGTCATTGACCCTTTCCGTGCTATTCAACGCATATATGCTGAACTACGCCGTGGTTACCGTGCTACGACAAGCAAGGCCGGATATGATGGTGATGTTCGGATTCGAGTTCGCTGTTCTAACCATCCTATCGACCTCAACCGCTGCTAGGTATTGCATATCACTAGCAGAGATATATATTGTTCACCAGCAGAAGCAAGCCAAGCTTACTGAGAGGAGGACGGAGATTCGTGCGGAAAGAGAACAAATTATTCGTCAACGCGAAACCTCCGGGTCAGAGGAACCTGGCTTAGGGGATTTGCCAAATGAGGACGACATTGATGAGATGGAACTAGATGTTCCCGGATGGGAAGAAAAGGGTCGATGGGTTTTCTATCTCGACCTAGTTACTGGTAAGCCCTCCCTGCATTTTCATTCTTCTGCCATTCACGCCCATGGTGTCCCATGGTGTCCCATCGTGCTATTCCGAACTTGACCGTTGATCCCACGTTTCTTTATCAATTAGACTTCTTGAAGTTGGTGGTATATCTTTCCTTCTTTGCGATCCTCTTTACCTTCTACGGACTCCCGATACACATACTCCGAGACGTTGTTCTGACAATGCGATCGTTCGCTAAACGCATTCTTGATTTTCTACGGTACCGAAATGCGACTAGGGATATGAATGAAAGATATCCCGATGCCACACAGGAAGAAATCGCGCGAGAGGACGTTTGCATCATATGCCGTGAGGAAATGCGCCCCTGGCAACCCCCACCACTGCCGAATGATGAAACAGAAGCAAGTCGACGTGGGCCTGTGGTATCAGAAAGACTACGACCTAAAAAATTACCATGCGGGCATTTACTTCACTTTTCCTGTCTGCGAAGCTGGCTGGAGAGGCAGCAAAATTGCCCAACATGCCGACAACCAGTAACGGCACCAGCTCAGACCGGTGTATTTGGAGGAACTGGATTAGGCGAGCAGGGCATGCAAGGAGGTGGCGTGGGAGCAGATAACGTAGGAGGTGAGGGCAGACCAAGAGTCTGGGTTCTGAACCTGGGCCTGGTGAGAATAGGGTTTGGAGCTGGCAGGGGTGAGATATTACCTACTCTCAATCTAAATCAAGGTCAAGGTGTTCCACCGCCAGCCAACCAAGACCCCCTAGCTGGGCCAGGCGTACAGAATCCCCGGGTAGGGTTTGGATTTGGCATTGGTCGAGCTCCTCCTCGAGCTACACAGACTCCTGCCGTCCCCCTTGGAATTTCAAACGAAGAAGCGTCGGCGCAACTCCGACAACTTGAGCAGCGGATAAACCAGGAAATTACTCAACTCAGGAACACTTCGGAGCAGCTACAACTAGTCGGACTTATACAAGCCGAACTTGCACGGCTTCGAGCTGTGCAAACCGCAGCACAGGCTACCCCAGTCAATAGGACGACTACAACCCCATCTGGAACCACAATCACATCCACCCTGCCAGGTAGTGCACAGCCTAACGCCCAACCAACCCCTTCGTCAAGAGGAAGGAATACGGCGAGCAGAAGCATTTCATCATACCTTCAGTATACCAACATACCGGCTGGGGACCCGCGATTACCAGAGGGTTTAACTCTACCGCCCGGTTGGAGACTGATGCCGTTACGACCGCAACCATCCAGTTCTACAGCGGACGCCCAGGCACAATCCTCATCTATCGATATTAACATAGAAACCAATCCCTCTTCCTCCCCCACTACTGAGGCACCCGTGCCATACAATCGCCAATCATCAGATACAACCGCCAGTACCCTCGATTCTCCCCCCTCAGTATCATCAGATTTCTTCAGACCATCCGCACAATACCGAGTCAACCAGCCAGACAGAGAGCCGGGCCCGTCTTCGCTCACCCCCGATAATTCTTCCCAGCCAGAAGCGTTAGGCTCAGGTACTTCTGACCAACACGAACAATTCCCGATCTTTTCTTCTTTAGACTCAACGCAAGGTGCGGCTACTGCAGAGCACTTGCCAGATAACGAAAGTGACACATCCCTTGACGGGATATGGGCAAGCAACCCTGAAGACCAAGATGATTCCTATTCGAAGGGAAAGGAACGAGCAACGGTAGAAGACGTGGACGATGAAAATGGAGTATGATGGTTGCAGGGGATATGAGAAATTTTGCGCTTATGTATTTTATAAACGATGCGATTCAATTCACCATCTTTTTAAATCCCTGATTACCATTTTTCCATGTGTAGTAAACTCCGCATCCTCGGACAGTATGGAGTAAGTTTTCGAGCCCCAGAGTAAATGGTTGAGATAATTCTGTATTACCTAATTAGGTAATGAGGCTAGACAGCATCACGTGATAGTAAGAATTAATTTACATCTTTTGCTTTCAAGACAAAATCCCCAAACACCCAAACACAACAAACACATCGACCTTGTTCATCGATCTAGATCGCTCTCCATCCACTCTCTAGCTCTCTCTTGTACAAGCAAGTGAGTGACTGACTGACCGACAAGATAGCTGAGTAGAACGCGTATTCCCAGCGGTTCTCGCCACGGCAGAAGGATCGCGGTGGGATCGCGTGTTCTTCCGGAAGTCAGGTATGTTGTGGACATCTCCTCCTTGCGACGTATCACACGTATGCAGGAGGCAAACATTTCATGTTACTTTGTCAAGCTACGGGAAGATACGATCAGTGACTTATATTTTTCCCCTCTCAGCAGATAGCGGTTAGATACAATTTAGAACCATATCCACAACTCTCAATGGCTTCTTCAGCACCCCAGAATCCTAATAACAACGACTTTACGAGCCATGCGCACCAG